>OZ010737.1:197439062-197511562 GCA_963932295.1 Tipula lateralis
TATATTTTGTGAGCTGGATACCAACCTTAAAAACACAATCGATTGCGTGACATACGAAATTCGAAATATTTACACGTAATCGTACAACAAAACATAATTAATTAATTATACTTTTTTTTTGAAGTTTTGTGGATTCTCAAATACAATAATTATTTAATTTCTTATTAAAATTAATTGAATTGATTAAAAGGGAAGATTACTTGTTTGTATTTGGTTCGACCAAATTTTCGCTCGAATTTTCGAGGGGATTGCGTCTATTTTTTCATCTCGAGTACGGTATAATTTCTTTATTTTGAGTTTAGCTAAACTAGCATCTATGAATATATACACACAAACGATAATCAAACATTTCAACTTTGGGAGATTTTCCGGGAGGTGGTATAAACTTTTTATGGTATATAAACATTTCAGACCAATTAGGCTCAATACACTAGTATAAAATATTGGTGGTTGGTAAAATGTCAATATATCGATTATAAATGCGACGGGTGAAATATAATATAAATGTGGATTTCAGCACACAGGTAATATATTCGTACAGCATATATATGTACATTATTTCCATGCCAATTTCCAAATTTTAAAATAAACAATTTCAATACGAGTTTCGACTCAAATCGAAAATTATATGTTTGTAATTTATAATGTGATCGACATGTATCGTGCAGTTCTTTAAACAGCACAGTTCATTTGCCTTTACATTTATATACATACATAGTATATATGCAGATAAAATTATTTCAAATCAATAAGTTTTAGCATAAGCAAATAATTTAAAGTAAAGGGTGGAAACGGACTATGTGGCCATGTACCACGGCAAGCGTGTACAAGTCGCAATGTGGAACACAAATTTCTTCAAACTTTTCGGAGAATTCGCGGCCATATTTCGTCAATTACTCTTCGAATGTTGATTTCCAGGGATTCAATTGTCTCTGGTTTCTCGACGCAGACAATTAAGTGACTTTACATAGCTCCAAAGAAAATAATCCAATGGAGTTAAATAACACGACCTTGTGGCGGCCAATTAAATTTGAGTAAATCAATTGTAGCGCACACCGTGTGGCTCCGTAATGATGGAACCACATATCAGCAAGATTAAAGCCAGCTGATCGAGGTACAAAAAATTTGTAATCATATTCGATCACCATTGACAGCAACATGGTGACCATCATCGTTTCGAAATCATCGAAAACATATGGACCAAGGGCTCCTCCAGCCCATAAAGCGCACCAAACAGTAATTTTCTGTGGATGTTTGTGCTTCACAGCATACGCCGAATTGGCGGCTCATACGATGGTTGTTTGGTATTAATTCCTGCACAAGTTGAATCTTGAAAGATTTTAAGCCAAGACTTTCCTGCAATGCTTTCCTGTACAGCCACTACAGCTTCTTCAGTGCGTGCACTGTTCGGCGTCTCACGGGATGCGCATTATCATTAACAGCAAACGTGGCCCGACAACGATCTATTGTTATTAGAATAAGCTGCTCTGCAGGACGACTATATGGACGGCCATAAAATGGACGAAGTGCACGATTAGTTTGATGAATAGAACAATTGCTCTGATGTAAGTCTATGCATAATGATATGTCAAACTAAAAAAATAAAGTATTGTTTCCAACTCAAAGTTGTAAACCTCTAAAAAACACCCTTAACTTTATGTTTTTGAGATAAAAAAAATATTCACTCTGATCGGCGCATTCCATCCACTCACTATTTCGAAAATTTTTAATTTCCAACCAACAAATTCGCCACAACTCAATACAAAGCTTCGTTCACCAAATTAAATATACCAAAACCTTCAATCGACTGGCAAGTGACATATTGAGACGTAAACAATTATTTAATGTGAATTGATTTAAATCACTCGTAATGTATCCAAATTACTAACTGAAACAAAAACGACATACTTTTGAAAACAATTGCTGTTCAACAAGTAGATTTATTTTTGTTGGATGCTCTAGATGAAAGTAGAATTGACACAATTTGTTTTTGTAATTTAAATGAAAGCTCAGAAATATTTATTCTCCAGCGCTTCAAAAATCCTCATATATCTTTTTCTCCAATGTGTAGTGACTGTCTACTGAAAGCTTTGGTTATATAAATATATAAATATATATATATATATATATATATATATATATATATATATATATATATATATATATATATATATATATATACATATGTATATATGCATATAGAACATAATAAATACTACATATATTGTTATAGCGCCGTTAATTGGGTTACTATACTAATTATAAGTACTCACATGTCATATAAACATAATTATATTTAATTATTATTAAAATATATATAATTATAAAATAGGAGTAAAAATTGGTAGAGTATAGAACAGCAAACCACATAAAATAAATTTTTTATTTATCGGAAAATATAAACATGAATAATTTTCCGATTTCTAAAATGGTAAATATAAAGCTTTTTTTTATTCACCATATATATCTATTATAATTATAATCCGTTTTGGGGTATCTCATATTACATGCATTATTTGTACTTCTATATATATCAGTTCTATATCAACAAAAACTATGAACTAAAAAGTGAACTACCGTATTTCTCTCTCTCCTTATTTTCTACCTCGCCACACTTGTCAGTTAATTAAAATACACCGCCTTGTATATGGTATATCACGACCAAACTTGTCTGGCTACATAGCAGTGCACATTTGTAAATTGCCAGGATCGGGTAATAGGTTTTCCGAGACCTGCCGTTTTGGATTGTAGCTGGAGAGTTGTACGATGTCTAACCATTTTACCAATGCACTGCAGTTTTCAAAGACTTAGGAATGATCATAGATAGCGACTATTTGATTACTCATGCTATCATCTTCATCTCGTTGAATAATCTTAACAACACACAGGTATATTTATGCTAGAACCAGTAAAAAATCACATCATATTTCTTCTTAAAACTAACCAACTTTGTTTTAGATATGTAAGTATATCCATCAAGATGAATTAAGTTAATGCTATCTTTTGTTTAGAAATGTAAAAGTTGATACATGTCTGATAAGTATAAGAGATGCCTTTCTAAATTCCGACCACCGTACATAAAATCAATAGACAAGAGTACACTTATCACTTAAAGGTTAATCACTTTTTTGTAGATGAATAGCAGTGAGCATTTCGATGTAAAAAGTTTATTTAAAATCTATATAAATTACAACTAACTTACAACACATTGAAAAACTCATCAACGTCTTTCAAAATCTTGTTTAGTGCTGTTATTTTTCTAATTTCCGTAATCAATCAAACATGCTATGTATAAATAACTTATAACCAAATTGGAAAATTAAAAGGAAAACAGGTAAAAACTTTACACATTGTTATTGGCAGAATTGGTTCATTGTTTTTTGGTTTATGTAAATCGATGAAAATTAGGTTTCTCAGTATGAGAGGGTGGCTGATGAACTCCCTAACCGATAGGACTACTTATACTCATCTCATGCTCGTTTAACAAGGTTAGAGTAATGAAATTGTACACATAACGGTAGTAAAATTAATTCTAATTTGATTTTACCGGTTAGAGTTGGAAAATTACCTATGCATGTACGGAAACCAAATGGTACGGTATATTTTCTTTTATTTATTGCCGCACACATTAAATAACAGAAAATGGGCCGGAAAAATCAGATTTGGACAAAAAATTGTTGTGTGTTCGGTAAAAAGTTTCGGTAAAATTATGCGCCAGTAGTAAATGAGACATTGATTTGATTATAGTGGATTTGTTATTCGATGCTTTCGGTATTCTCGATTTGATTTTTTTGCTCTTGTATATGAAAACAACAACAACGACAGTTGTAAAAAGGAAATTGTATTTTAATGATTGGGGAAAAAGGTCAGAATTATTTATGAGGATTTTGGTTTTTTGCTTGGTGCGGCAGTACCCACTTAGAGATTGTTTGTTTTTAAAATTTATTTAATTTGATTGGAAAACGATTCCATTTATCGAATTTCATTCTATTTTTGTTTTTTATATACACTCGTACATAAGTCAATGAGTAGTACATATACATAGGAAGTATATATTTGTATTTATACAGTGTTGGTCAATAGGTTTTAAATTCTATTTATTTTTAACCCTTATCCCTAAACAAGTACATACACAGTGCCACAACTCATATAAACTGTATTTTTAAAATCATATCTCCAAACCTTGTGATATCTGACCTTCTAAGACATGAATAAAGAAACGACCTATTGACTCGACTATCGAAACTAAACAAGAACCAGATGTGCGGAATAAATTCCTCCATGTATTGTTCGGTGAAAGGTTACGAAAAAAACCAAACGAATATCATCCAACACAAGAAAGAATCAATCAATCGAAATTAAATAACAAAATAAACTTTCAATCATCCGTGGAACATGAGTAATATATGAACTGTTCAAGAATTGAAAAGTTAAACCAAAATAAAACAAAAATTAGAAATGAATATCGATTTTCCACCCAAAAAAAACTTTTTTCAAAAACAAAATATTAAAATGAAAAAGCTTTTGGTTCAGTTTACCAATACGTATATACTATATAGACGAGGAGCTATAAGTTTAGATTTTATAATGTATTATCGATTTTCATTGGAAAAATCGTTTGTAAATCTCAACTTCGAATAAGAAAAGTTTTTATTGGTTTTTGTGTATAAGGCAACATTAGACATGCGTGTGTGTGTGTGGACAACAGATAAACATGAGGTTTATAAATTTATATTGTTAGAAGCTGTCTTTATGTTAGCCAAAAGATGTCAATTTTCGTCGATTAATTTATGGGAATTTCACTGAACTAAGTTAGTAGTTGTTAAAAGTTGTGAATCTATTGGTAGTTGACCCAAGAACAAAATGTATCAGACAATAATATTTTCTATATATATATATTAGATTAATTATTTGTTGAAGACTATATAGTAAGAAAGTTCATTGAACAGAACACATATCATAACAAAACTATAAAAAATTTAACTTGTTGCTCTCCATGTGAGTTTGCTTCGAATATCATCATATATTTAACATGGACGAATGAATATTGAAACTGGTTGATCAACCATTTTTTTAAACTGTTATAAATGTGGGCAATTCTACAATAGTCGAAGCGAAAGATATCAGTTTCGAATCCATGAAAACTATCTAGCAATTGATACTTTCATAATCAAGAAAGAACGTTTGTAGACATTAATATACCTCTTGAAATTCAAATCCCATGGACCGGCTGTAGATATGTTTTCACTGTTTCTCGATTTCATATATATATATATATATATATATATATATATATATATATATATATATATATATATATATATATATATATATATATATATATATATATATATATATATATATATATACACAGATATATATATATATATATATATATATATATATATATATATATATATATATATATATATATATATATATATATATATATATATATATACATATATATATATATATATATATATATATATATATATATATATATATATATATATATAAATATATATATATATATATATATATATATAGTAAAACCAGTGAACCAGATAGTTCAATCAGAGTAACATTTTAAAATACAAAAATTATTATTCCGGGTTCTGCTACATAGTGACGGGTCCCCCCGTTCTATAGTAAAACAAAACAAAACAAAATCGTTCATATTGTAAATTTTTGCTTTGGTTGGGTCATTTTTATGTAAAATAATCTTTGGTAAAACCCACAGCATGTAGTAATATAATCATGCATTTTTCGATTGTTAAGGTTAGTTCATCCATATTGATCTAAACCACTCTCCCGATGTCGATTCATTATGGTCGACTCTTATAACACATACATATACACATGTTTGTCAACGATACATATTAACGATTAAATTAATAAAAAAAACAATTAAAATTATAATAATTAAAACTACAAAAACAACATCAAAAATTAATTACATTTTCATGTTGAGTTATAATTACGTTCGACCAAAAAGTATACAAATTAAAATGTGATGAACCGTATCGTTCACATCCGCACGTGCATTCATTCAGGGGGTATATATATGTTAATCATAATTCTTGTACATTGGTATTTTAATTACCGCATCTCAAAAATAAAAGAAAAGCTAATTAAATATATTCCGCTAAGTAATTACGAAGTAGATGTTCGTTTTTGATCTTTACGATATATATAGAGTTACCTTAATATCTCCGTACATACATACATACTTACGTTAACAACTCATTTCCATTTCCAATTACGTAGAATGTGAAAATATGAAATAATACGAAGATAATTTTGAATCAAAAATAAGAAAATTAGATTTCATATATCATATAAATTTCATGAATTCGTCCGTTTGGAGCAGTAGGGCGATATGAGATGGTTGCGTTCTACAAAAAATAAAAGCTTATTTCTGATTTTGTACGTCGATCGTAGATAAGTCATAAAAGTTAATCATAGACATATATTCGTCAAACTCGTGATGGTAAGAAAACAAATTTGCTGGATTGTATCCTTGTAGGAATTTACGTGTACGATGAAGATGATTTTTTTCCTTTACATATGGTATACGCCTGCCATATTATGAGGAATTGTTGTATGATGTTAAAAATAAGAAGATGCTTCAATCCAACTTTATTCAAACTTAGTTGATGAATGATTTAAATAAATGTATATAAACAACTTGACTCACTATAGTGATTTATGCAGCGTCCTCTCCATACAAAATTTTTCGACCACTATATGTTAAAATTCTTCAGCATGATGCCAACACTGAACTGTAACACTCTGCATATATTCGGCCATAGTTTTTCTTTGCTTTTCACCTGTAGCTAATGATTGGCAACGATATCAATCTATTCACAATTTGTCCTGAGAGTATAGTTAGCCTTTAGTAATACATGGAAGAATAAGAAATAACCCAAGGAATTTACAATAGAAGTGGTTCATTAACTATGTATCCTCAATGGAAATAACTTGGCTGGTATAAATAATACTTTGGTCTCTTGTCGCCGGTTGTAGCTTAATGGTTAAGAGACTTTCTCATCACGCCGAGGTCTTGACTTCGATTCTCGCCTTTGACCAAAAATTAGCATACACCTGATGACATAAAACGCGATTGTGTGGAAAACCATTCGTTGGGCTGACCACCTAGAATGTGCACCAATCGTTAAAATATGGTTCATAAGATCTCAGTTGAGACGCGGTAAAGGCGGTTTACGCCCTCTATGCCTAAGATTATTATTATTACATATAGCATTGATGTCCAAGAAGGTCTTCTGGTTCTTATCACAGTCCAATCTCTTGATCTATGTTTTACTCTATCTTATTTTGGTTTTGAGGACTTCTCTTACCTAACTCTTACGTTTTGGCAATCGTTAAAAGATATTGCTCCTAATTTGCACTACTGGTAATTAATCTAAATAAACTAAATCTGTGAAAAGCTTTAGATTATACATAAAATATCGGGACAGCATAGAAGTTCTGCAGTCTCTATAGTTTAGGAAACGACATATGTTCAAGTACAATGATTTTGTTACAGGTTTAAGTTTCGATTTTTAATCTAACCTTCTATACCGTTTCTTAACGAGCTTAATTGTTCATGCAAATAAAATAAAATGAACATTAAAATGTTAAAAATAATCGTTTCATGTTTCATTGGTCTAAACCAGTAACTGCACACATTTCAACAACAAAATCGATTTTTATATCGAAAACCATCATGATAAAAGTTACAACTCGTGTATAGGATAAAAATAGAAGAAAATGAGGAAAATATTATGAAAATTGGAAAAATGATTTATGTGTGATGAGTGCGGGTGTAGATATGTTTTACGAGAAACACACGAAAGGGTTCGATTAATTTAAATTTAGTTTAATCACGCATGTAATCATATTGTAATAAATACATACATAGATACATATGTACCATTTTGGGTTGCTGGCCTTTTTGGGTACTGGAAATGAAAATACATAAAAGTTGTTTGTCTTTCTCAGAAATGTAAAAGAAGCTTCTTCTTTCATTTGTTAAAAGTCGATTGGTCATAAATATAAAATTCATGACAAGAGCACAAGCGTATTTAGTCAACTAGTATAGTATTGGAGTGCTAATGGGAAGGGTTATCGATATATGTTGCATTATTTATGTGTAGTCCAATGCTACGATATCGTATACAGGTATAATCCCAAAATATCAAGGTTTTTTGATTAACACTTAACCTTATCTGACTCGACACACATACAAAATATTTATATACCTTTCACAACACTGGCATATACCAAACAACAACTTTTGCTTACATATTGCAACATAAACGATAAGTAAACATCGGGAGCATATAAAAACGATGTGCTGATGATAATCAATCATCTCGATGTGTGTATATAAAATTGTCGTTTCTGGTTAAAAATAAACACAAAAAAAAATTATGTGTTGGTTGTCGCTTTTTATCTTTACCCATCACAGATGACAATAAGTTTATCATCCATAAACACTATCTATCATATTACGAAATCGACACATTAGCAGCAACAACAAGGTGTCATTATGTTGTGACAAACACATTCCCGCGCAATTTTAATCATTGAAATGACGCGGCTAATCTATTTTGCTGCTTTATCGTGCTGCACGACATGTATAAACAGATCAACGTATGTCTGTGGACTGTTTGACTACGTAACCCACTTACTATATACCCAATAATTGATAACCAATCAAAAATATCGTTCACCGCAGGTGAATGAATACTTGTACGTACTTAAAAAATGATAGACACTTCACACGCTGTTATATAGAGCACACACAGCACGTACAAAAATAAAAATTGTTAAGATCATATAATCGTGATAGGCCTCCTTTTACATAGCTCAACAATCCGACTGGTATATGATATGGGTATATACGCGAGACAAATTCAAACAATCATTTTCTTGTTACCATCATCATGATATAATATCAAAATCTTTATCTCTAGTGGGTTTAGTAGGGGGAAAAGGCTCATTTACTCTTGTAATATGTTGTCTAGAATACATAAATTTTATCTGTATGACAATGGGGTGTGTGCATAAATACGAGTATATAGCGCGGATACTATCACAGCATGAGTAAAACAATAACTTTACCGTTTTCCTCACACACACATACATACATATTGATGAGTTTTTTCGCCTATATATACATGTACGGTATTGATTTTTTCCCAATTTCGTTTCCTTTTATCGGTCTAAAACTGTAAAGTGGATTTTATTTGGTTTCGGAATCGAACACACAAAGAGAATATAGAGGGAAATAATATGGAAATTAGGATAATTTAATTGCGGGAATCGTAAATAACAACAACAGCACAAATGTAAACAGAAAGGCGAACACACAAAAGGGTATACGAATTGAAGATTATCATAAGGAACGGGTTGATGTAATTACGTAATTAAGGTTTACCCATGGATAGTCGAAATAATTTAATTGAATTTATAGTCAAAAAGAGTTGTTCAAATGTTTTTGATATATATAGCACTTTATGTTACAAGGCGTGACCGCTTAAGTTAAGCCAGTTGAAGTGCAAATTGTTTTTTGACACATGTATAAAAATTTATAAGCAGTATGAAGCGGTTTAATTAGAGGGGTATTATGAAAGAGAGATTTAACTATCGTTTGTTTGTTTTTTGACATATATAAGCTCTTTTGGACTCGAAACACCATACCAATACTTAACAAATGGTAAACTTGGTAGGATTATTAAAAATTAAAAATTTATAACTTCTAATACCAAAATATCGAGTACAGCTTCTAAGACATTTCCAACTGACGCATGGCTATACTTTCTTTAGGATTGTAAGGCTTTCTCTTGGTAATTCACTGAATTTCTTTGTGATAATTGATTTAAATATTTTTATTTTATCAGCCAATAATGTTTTATCTTTGAGTTTTGATTTTAATATTTAATCATTTGTCTCCCACATTACTTTTTTAAATAATTCAATCAATTGTTCAAAATGTCGGTAAAAGGGACAATTTAACCCCAAGCAACATAAAATTGCACGTAGAAGTACTTAAATTGCCAATTGATCCGATGTAAATTGATCAAATACCATTGGTGCAAGCTGTGTTGGTACCTGTGACTTTCTTAATGATGTCTTATTCCAAAAGCTTATCGAACTTCTGATCAACTGTATACAACTCTTCTTTTAGGATTCTGGACGAATATTGCAATTGACTGTCTGTTAACCATTTTAGTTCTGGAATTGGTAAATACTATAAAACGAAGTTGTTTAATAACCTTATTTTGAATTTAAAGTTTCAGAACGCGTAGTGGAAATTCTTCAAATAATATCCTACAGAAACTAAGTTAAATTAGGTTTCAACACAGCTCAATAGCAGATGCTTAAACCATGGATTTGTTTATCATTTGAACTTCCACATGTTTAGATACCGTGTATCCAATTCTTAATTCAAAATGGGTGGCCAATGTTTAACATACTGTTGTAGAGTACAAAAAATCTAAAAGTGTTTGAATGCTGGTAGAGAACCTAAATTACTACAACAAAACATTCAATTATGGAGAATGGTTGTGTATATTGTTTATAGTTCTAAAATGTTGTTTATAGTTCTTTGTAAAAAGGATAAATTGCAGGGATCGTCTTATCTGCATTCTCTCTGATAGCCAGGCTGCCCTAAAGGCGATTGGTTTCTATACTGTTTCATCGAAACTTGTCTTGGCAACGATAAGTGCCTTAAATCGACTAGGCAGGCTGAATAAAGTTAGAGTCACATGGGTGTCAAAGGGAATATTTTGGTCGATAAATTGGCCCGATTGGGTGCGACATCCACCTTTGTAGGACCTGAGCCCGCTTTAGGAGTAACGTTACTATCTCTTAAACAAGAAATTGATTATCACTTTGCAGATCTGCACCAAAAATGGGATAATCTCATCTCTTGTCGTTTATCCAAAATCTTATTTGGATCAGCAAAGATCCTAGTCTTTCTTTAACTATGATAGACGCACTTTAATGATCTTGCTGGGCATTGTCACGGGAACTGCTCCCTGAATAGTCATATGTTTCGAATGCAAATTCGAAACACTTCCTTCTGCGAACAGTGTGGGGACAGGGAGGAAGAAACTGTTGAGCACTTTTTGTGCTCATGTTTTTCATACTCTTCCCATAGACTGCACTGTTTTGGCTCACAATTCCTATTTGAGAACCAATTGACGACCTTGAGGATACCGGATATCTAGAAACAGATTTCGGGAGTGAGAGTGTTCGCATGAAATGTCACAATGGGCCAATTGAGCCTGAGTGACTGGAAAAAAAATAATAAATAGTTCGGTGTCATCATTTTTCAGTGGCACAATTGACTGTCGATGAAATTTTTTTCAGAGCAACCATTGTTTAATCAATTTTTGTTTTCAAATTTTGATCGATGCATATCGATGCAGATGATACGTGGATCATACAATCAACAGTTTCGTGGATACATTATTTTGATAAATTAACTAGTCGGTGGAAAAACTTTTCATATAACCTAATAACATAATACATATACCGAATTATCATCATTTACATCATATTCCGAATTCCTCCTTCCACAATCGAATCCACAATATCATAAAAAACGAACAAAAAAAATAAAAATCCTCATCTATTTATCGACGAGCTTATCGTTTTTAAGCCTCTCGCACATAAAATTGCATTAACCAAGATTAATCTTAAGTATCAAACAAAGCACAAAAACGAATCTAACAAAATAAAAATTACACAACTTACGTCTAGACACGCAATTGCCGAAATATTGAAACGACAAAAGTACACAACACAAACGAAAGGCAGTCATTTAAGTTTCTCTTCTTAAGCATATAAAAACAATTGGAGCAATCGACTGATAAGAAAGAATATATAAATAATATAGATGTATATGTTTGTGTGTGTGTGTATGCTCGAACAAAATACACATTCCGAATGAATTATCGTTCATCGTAAAACAAAAGCAGTACAATTATTCATTCGTCGACCGACTGGTGAGGGGAGGAAAGGGGGAAATGAGACGACATGCTCGTAAGAGAAAATTCATTTTCCGTATATACAAGTAAGTGTACTGGTACTACTGTAGGAGTATACACAGAGTGTTGAGAGTTTTAGCTATAATACTCAACAAAATTTTTTTTGTGCAAAAACGAAATAATATAAAACTTTTTGTATTCAAGTTTTTCAGTTTACCGCGAAACGTTAACGTCTTAACGACTAAAATATATGTTAAAAACCATAACCATTGTAAGAAAATTATTTAAAATATTTTGTTGGTGTTATTCTATTCGGTTGAATGTCTTGTGCCATATTTGTTAAGATATGGCGAATTGTATTTAGTTGTTCGGGAAAATATGATAATGTTATCGCCCAAATGAGTGCGTTCTGTGTAAGTGCGTGTTTGTGTGTATGTACATAAAAGAGCTTTTCACTGTGTCTTCATATAAATTTACGTTTATCATATTTCGAGTGCGTGTAAATCAAACAAGTATTAAGTATATAGTATAGCAGCTTTTTATATTTATATATAGCGTTGATATGTAAATAAGTGTTTAGTATTTTACGTGGAAAATATTGTGAATCTATTACACACACATCTATATAATGATAAGAAAATAATTCAGTGAAATCTATGTTTTTGTGATAATGCAAAATAAATATTTAAAAGAAAAATCATATTTTGTTTTTAAACAAAGTTTAAAGAAATATTTTATAAATATATAAGAAATAAGTAAATATATAAAGTGGGCGTTTTTTGTTTGTTCTATGTAATACTAATTAACAAGTTTGGATCGAGTGAACAAAACCACTTTGAAACTGAAAAAGCCGAAGAATAATTGTGGTTAGTTTTTATTGTGCTAAGTGTTTCTGTTGTTTCATTTGCCGTCGCCCCGCCACCAAACGAGTCACAACCAAAAAATAAACTGCGGAAAATACTCCCTCGGGTTAGTATTATATGTAAAATCATAATAATAATCTTTTATTCTCAACCAATTTCTTTTATAAATATATATATATATATATATATATATATATATATATATATATATATATATATATATATATATATATATATATACATATGTATATGTACATACATACAAGGGATTGTCTTAATTCCAGGAAGAATATAATTTGTTTTGAAAAGTTATACAATTTGGTGTTAAGTGAAAATGAGATTTTTATTGTACATGATCTTTCTCAGTTATACACAAGCACTTATTGTTTGAACTTTCGTTGTAAAAATCGATCGGAATTTGTGTTTAATTAAATTTATTTGGAAAACATAATTTTAAGAGTAGCAATGCATTAATACATATTTACTGAATTTGAGGTTGTTAAACAAAATGTTGTTTGAGGAAAAACCTTGACCCAACCGCTAAGACATTTATTCATGGAACGGATTGTTTTCAAAGAAACAAATATTTATATCTGCGCCAAGTTTGAAATTCTTTGGAATTTTATCAAATTTTTCAGGATAAATATGTTTTTCGGAATATGTTGATTAATAAAAATTTCAAGATTTGATTTTCTGTTAACATAGTAACAAAATGCTCAAATTTTCAACTTAAATTAAATGGATTTCGGAGTTTATGGTACACATGAATATGTTATCAAGTTGTATAAATTCAATTAATTATTTAAAGCAGAGCAAAGTATTTATCGAGCAACTTTTTATATATAGCACATACCCTTTTGGCTGATGCTAACATTAAGAAAGTCATATAAAAATTATGCAACGATTTACCTTTTTCTGATTCGCAGTGCACTGTTAAATATAAGTGTGATTTGAATCAACTTATTTTACACTTGATTTTCCTGATTATATCCTAATAAATGTAGCAATATAGTTGCATGTAGGGTTTATGGATCTTTTGTCGAAGAGCTCGATACATATTACATATATTTTTACTGATAAAACCAGTTCTCTATACTAAATTAAGTGAATGATAGTTGAATGATCAAAATCTATATTTGTGAGAGCGAATATTTTGAAAAAGTACACTAAGTTACAAAAGACCTATAAACGTCTGTATAACAGATAACAGTAGTTGATTACAAAACATTAGGGTATCTGAATCTATAAATCTATATGCAGCAACTTAAAACAGTGGCTACCTATCTGAGCAATGGTCTGTTTAACAATGTCTACTCAGCTCCATCACCTCAGTATCTGATATAGACTTTTCAGTACTTGCCGCTAAATCTAATGGTCACGCAGTCAGATAACATGTTATCGAGTATTCATAGATCAACGCATGCACCGCGAACGACATACAGCTATTTTACGTAAGTAAAATCGTAGATGTATCATCATTCATTACGCATTGCAATATTAATCTATAGACATCATCTTGGCCCATTTGACAAAGTATAAAGTCAGATGGTATGTACAATTTTTGATGTCTGACGATAATCTAGTGAACGATCCCATTGGCATTGTGTAATACATAGAGCTTTTTTAAATTTAGTGGCTAGAACTGCACCATTACTTTAATTTTAACTTTACTACTGTAATAAACAAGAAGAACAGTAAAAAATGATACAAGAAATATCGATAGCAAAAAATTGATATAGCCATTTTAGTTTTAGATAATAACGAATTATCAAAAACTCAAAGACCAGAAACAGTACTACAATTTGAGTCAAACCAGGAATCTGTCGATATGCACACAAAAATAAATGCGGTCTTCATGCGATTAGCTAGAAAATCGAACTCTTATTAGGTTAGAAATCGTATTTGTCTAAACATCACTATTAAAGCTTTACCTTTCATATTGACTTTCTCGTACAGTCCCCTTTATTACTTTATAGTTTTCACTTCATAAAAAATGATTTCATAATTTCAAGAGTGAATATAAAAATAGTCTATTTAGTTTGAACATGAAATTGACAGTCAATGAAGCCTTCCCAACATCAACACTATATTTTGTATTTATTTATTTATATAGTAACAACAATAGTTTAGTAAACTTTACAAATCTAATTTTGAGCTATTAGCTGATCCGTAAACAGATTTGTCGTCCATGGAGTCCTATAATGCGTTGTTGCTTTGAAACACCTTTCGTCTCCTTAATTTGCCACAGATCATTTCCTAATCCAAAATTGCCAGTTCAATCCATATGCATAAGATATTCATTTACCTAATTTTAAAAGTGATTATGGATATCTTTTGGAGTTAAGAGATTGCAGTATCAATAATTTTTAATCGTTTGATCCATAATTACAGTTTCTATATGTAATTTGTATACAAAAATTTAGCTCAAATTTTACTAAAGTGAAAGCAAGTCAACATTCAAATACTTTTATTTTTGAAACGTAAACATATCCCACATTTATTTGAGTCCAACTTTCTACCTTACTAAGCAACCCAAGGACATTCGATTATTGTTTTCTTTTTATACTTATATACACCATCCTCATGGAAGATTGGTGGATACGTCACATTACTAGAATTGGAGAATACAAGATATAACTCTTAAAATACACTACAAATATATATTCCACCATATTTGGGACAAACATTTTCTATGACATAACAAAAAACAAAAGTTTATTCGAAAATTAAAGCACGTGTTGCATAATGATTAAAAATCTGCGGGCATTTGACTAACCATAAAAATAAATTCAATTTTCTCCATTTCAATAAATTAAACCGAAATCAAATATTTATATTATGTATACCTTGATACTGGTTACAGTTCAGTAATTAAAATTACCTCGATTCCATAGAAACGTATCAAATTCACTGTGAGATATCTTGACTACGAGTATTGTTAAATATTGAAAGAAACACAATGAAGCATCAATCAATATCTGACTTAGAGACAACAAGTTACTGTATACGTTGGTTGGGGGTATTTATGATGCTTGTGTGAATAAGAACACTAGAAATTATAAAGTTCGTCCGATAGCACTGGTATTGGGGGGTAGTATATGTTTTTAACCACCTACAAAACATTTACGCCATCGTTGATTTTCCGGTATTTTCGTGTATGTACAAATTGCCAATCCAAATTGTATTTCGATTTTTTGTGCGACTTGATTATCATCGTATAAAATTTTACTATACAGACATTTTATACATTTTTTTCTTGTACTATAAACATTGGGAAAATGAAATTATTCTCATCGCATTTTCCATCTATTGTTTATTATTTTATATTTTTTTTTTTGTATTTAATTTGAAACAACAAAAAAAATTGATTTTATACGTATATACTCATCGCTCGTCAAAATCAAGTTTCCGCTGCATGTTGGAAAAAATTGAATAATTTCACCGGTTAAAATATGCTCGATTAAATTAATTTTCCGTCTACTCTCGTTTTAAAATAAATAAATAATCTGCGTCTGTTTTTGCAATTTCAATTATTATTAATTCAAATAAAAATTGCATTCATCTCGATTTAGTATTTGAAATAATAAATAAAAAAAATAAACAAAACCAACTTCGAGTGGCATATAGGCAGTGATGATGCTTTTTATTTGATTAGGAGCAGTCGTGCGGGGTGTGGGCATTTTGATTATCATCGTGCGTTTATTTTATTCAAGAGGTATACATATACGAGTCATGATTATGTATTTCGCTGTTGTACAGTATTACGGATAATTTTTTAATTTACAATTGTTGTCCTTACCCATTTATTTTAATTCATACAGTTACATATTAAGAGAACTGTCATACAGACAGTTATGAATATATAAGTGCCTTCTCATAATAACATAACATAGCTATCTTTCCGTTTGATCTAAGTCTGACCGAGTTTAATGTGTGTATCTTTCATAAACGTTAAGTCGGTTCTCTTATGTGGAATACGTCTGTTGTCTAAGTTTCAATTGAACAGACTTCCATTATATGGATTGGCATTCCATTATTTGAATTAATAGACTAATATGTAAAAAAGAGAAGTTATGAAAGTTAGAGTGGAAGGTACTGTGTTAGAATCGAGATAAAAGGACGAAATATTAAAGGAATGCTTCTCCGTTTGATTACAATTGGTTAAGTGGATGATAACATTGATGATTGCCTCAAATTTCTAAAAATCTCAACGAACGAAATTTGTACTACAATTTGTTATCATGACAGAATTAGCACAATTATTTGATTTTTACTCTCCACTGTTGTATCATTAATTTCTAAATAATATATCATAAATCAAAACTAAAAAGTCTTTTTAATTAACTTGTAAAGTCAATTTCGCGATTTCATAATCATCGCCTCATAATAATAGTAAGTGGATATTTCATTTATATACAGTGCTGTACAATGAAATCCGCACAATTACGATGCGTAAATTAAGAATATATTTTTTGATCTGTGAGCGTGTAGATATTTACAATCTTAAACATTTAAAATGATGCTAGTCAAGAAATATATTTAAAAACATGGCTAATGATAGTGCATAACCATGAACTTTTATTACGATGACTTGAAGAACATTTTATTAGGGTAATGGGTTTTCAAATCCCATGCATTTCATACTATTATGCCATAATTCGCTTGTTTGGCTGGTATATAGACTACGTGCGACATGCAATGACTGCATACTTATGGATGATAATATTCGCCAATCATGTATATAACCATTGTCAGTGAGTGAGTAATTGGTTGTTTAGATGGTGTATTAGTATTTACAAGTTTAACACCCAATATTTGTATAGTATTAAACTTTTGTATTCTTGAGGTTATATTCAATTTTAACATTACATCATTGGCCCTTCGACTTATTAGCCTTTCGTTATCAGCATAACGTTATAAGTGTAATTGGTTTTCACATTATACTAGAAATTGATCAACCATAACTTCTACCAGTTGATGGCACATCAATGTATCAAATTTTCTCTTGTTTGTATGATAAATCGCATCATTGTCTATCTTTGGGGTTAAATGAATTTTAAACTAATATTATAAGCTTTATTCCTATAAAAAGAGGAAGTAATTCTGAACATTTAATCTATATAGAAACATAGTTCAACGCAATCCTAAACACTAAAACGTTTCTCTTTGTTCTATGTAAAGTGTGACTCAATTGTTGATTCACATTAAGCTCGCCTTATACGAACGGTTGAATTTGTTTTTATTAAATTCATGATTTGTTCTTCCTCATTTGTTCAATGTTAAAAATTCTGAGTTTTTCAAAAATATGTTAAAAAGTCTCGCTGAAAAAATAATTCAAACTGATCGGATTTCGTTGCACAGTACTGTATCTAGTCATTACACAAACATATTTTATACCATTCATGCGCGCCTAACCAAACCTACAAACTACAAAAAGTAACTATTTAATGCTATTTCGAAATATTTTCAATTCATTTCAATGACAAACTAACTACTCGTACAATTATTTCAAATATTAATATTATTGCTAGACAATACACAAACGTATACGAGTATTACTCACACAAATACGAGTAGAAAAAACTAAACTACAACAACATAATCTTAATGCCAGATTCTAATCTAAATATTTGTCTTGAATGATACAAACTATAAAGAAATTACAAAAAATTATTTAATTTAATTAATCTAAATAAAAACGCGGCCACAGTGAATACATATACGAGTATAAACAGCAAATCGCGCAAAACTCATAAAAAGCTTACCGCGCGGCACAAAGTCAAGGTGAAAATTATCACGTTTAGTATCATTAAAAAAATAATAATTTTGTTGTATTCTATTTTCTTGTACGGTGTGTTGTTTATTTTGCTTTGCGCGCGATCGTTTTGATTTCGAAGACAATTCCGGAAGATGCTAACTAAATTAAATCATTTTAGAGAAGCCGATTTATGTACTCGATTGTATACCAACGCAAAATCTAAATCACATTAAAGGTGTTAACGATGTATAATTATCGTTTGGTTTGATATAATTAACGGATTTTTTGTATCAAGGAGGTTATCATATACATATGTTTTCGCTCTTTTAACGTCACGTGGACACATGGTACCCGACACAAGTATAGATAAATACATGTATGTATATATATTTAATAAATGTATAATGATACGTTTTATACAACAAATCAAACTAATTGCTGTTTTGCTTGCATTTAAGTTCGTCATCGGCGATCAATAAATTGCAGCGTTAAATGGAAATTCACTTGAAAAGCGGATGTTGATCATATAATATCGCGTGTGATCGACATCAAGGTAGACAAATTTCGTTTAACTTCATCCGGTGATTTTCTTGATTTGATTTAAATAGATTACCATTGGCCAGTATGTGGATACTATACACACTTATATACGATGTAGCATAATGACGACGACGATGATGATGATGACGATGATGAAATGATAAGAAAATTTAATGTGTGTAATGGTAATTTGATTTATGAGAATGTTATCATTAAACTAAATACGAACAACGTATAGAGATGATAAGAGCAACGTAATTAGTAGAATGTTGATGTAATATTTTTTATGATGTGCTGTGCTGTGTTTTGCGGGTTTTCATGTGGGTTTTTAGAATATGTAATTTTTCATAATACCTTTTATATATGTATATCAATATATGTACATGTATGTTTTACTTAACAACAAAATATTTGTTTTTAATTAATTGCTTGGTTTTTATTATTGCATTTAGGCAGGTGAATGAACCCTCTGGCATGGTTGACAACTATTATGAGTGTATTTTGTAATTATATACTATTTCGTATTTGACGAGTAATCAAAACTTTAACCACTAAACTATTAGGTCGAGTTCATTGGACGAGAACAAGAACGAGGCCATCATTTTATATTAGGTTAGGTAGGAAGACATTTGTTTATAGCTTTAATAATAACTTCAATTTTACTTTAATGAATGGTTTATTCGGATCATTAGTTATCAACTTAATTGTTGGCTTAAATGAAACATTAATTCTCAATTAATATTCCTGATACATGTAAACATAACAGAAAGTTGAATCGTTGAATGATTTCCCAAATAACCAAAAATATCATGCACAAAATTTTTTATGATAAGATTGTTGCTCGTTTCTTAATTCATAGATCCATTGTAAAAAATGGTATCAGCTTAATATTAGAATTCTCAATTCTGCTTATCATTGGTATACTTATGATATACGATCTGTCATTAATGTTGGTGTAATACAATCTCGAGATCACTTATGTTTTCTGAAATCAAAGGATGGATGATTTAACAACATTCTAAACAAGTATCGTCTAGTTGAAGGATATATTAAATGAAGGGAGGTGGCTCTTGGTTGTAGCCGATCGAACTAGTTTGTTGGTTTCCATTGTCATAGTACACATAATTCAGGTTCAATTTATCTTTGACATCAATTTACACGAATATAATAACATTATAATCAATCAACCGATGCATTCCTGGTTTATCTCAATTTCAAACAAAAAAAATTGTTATCTTTACAAATCATCAACATTCCGAAAATTCAACGAATAATAAATAAATAAATATTTTCGTTTGATATGCGTCGATACATGGATAAATATATAAAATTCAAAATATTTATGATCATATTGCAATTTTCTAATTAATTTTAATGTTTAAACATTTACTTTTTGATATAAATTGTTTATAAAACTAAATTTAAAGCAATACCGAAGATCATATCACACCTGGGCATAATTATTTTAAATCGCACAGGTAAATATTCCTAAACAATCTCGGTACCAAAGATTATCCGAAGACGAGATTGGAGATATGTAACATCGATCAAAATTCACTGTGATGTAAACAACAAAATTGACTCAGCACACACACAATCACATACTCATTATGTTTATGTTATATGAATGTTTAACGTGTTGATAGACCACAAGCCTTAAACGCGTATACAACAACACAAAGTATGCCATAAAATATTCCATTCATTAAAAATTTTGACTAGCACACACAAGCAGGCTTATATGAAATAACAAACACACACAGCCACATACTTTGACTGTGCACACTATTAAGATAACAGACACTATGCGTTATCTTACCTTATATAGCTCCGTTAAAATAATTAATTTGAAGTATGTTTCGCCGCACAATTTGTAACTTTCAAGGTCACAGTGTGTAAATTGTATATTGTGTCGTGCGATTTACATATACATAGAATATCGCGTGAATTTACAATTAACCATCTGACGATTTTCTTATTGCGATAAGTAAATATTTAATTATTAAAGATGCGGCATTGGAGTAACAAAACGGGAAAAATATCAAAGCAAAGTAGTTTTTTCCGAAGATAAAACAAAATTTTAGCCGAGATTAAACAAATTGTATGTGTTTTAAACATTTAAATATTTATACTTACTATTTTTGAAAAACTGGCTGTAGACAAAAAACCAATCTTTAAAAACTTTGCAACATTTCAGTATTTATACATTTTATAGGTTGTATTTCAATCACAATATTTGAATCGTTTGAAAAATACTTTGATATCTTTGAGTTTTTAATTAGGCCATTGAGTGATCGTCACCATTTAACAATTTAATAAACCATTCACCCCGAAATGCACCTCAAACCTCGTTTAACCGAAGTAGAAACGAAGATAATACGGTGTTATTGTGATCGCTTCTGATCCTAATTTCATGCTTCAATAGCTCATATGCTTATAATTTGTTTATATAATTTTCAGAAATCATTTTTCAATTATAGGTTTAATGAAATGATTATCAACTTTTCTTTACTTTTGGCCTCGTTATAAGACCATATGTCTTTTAAATGGTCTTTACTGTTAAATTCCGCTATTTTCAGCTATAATATTTTTTGTTTATTATTCTGTCTCTCGAGATAGACACGTTTTGGAATAATTTATCTGTCATCTTGGAACAATCAGAATTAGGTAAGGAGTTTCCAGCTTAGCTATGGCCCTATTTTGATAATTCCCCGGAAATAGGGATTTGGGGAAAGATTTTATATGTAATTTCTGATCAAATAAATTTTTTCCGGCCTACTGACGAAAAAAGTTCGATGTAAATATTTATAAATTGGGAATAATTTTCCCACACCAAAATTGGAAGGGAAAATTTAACACTAGCTTTTTACCTCAGTATGCCAGAATAATAAATATTTAAACTCAAATTTCATATAAAATAATTCCCCAATTCCCTATTACCTGGGAATCACCAGAATAAGGCCACTGGAAAGCTTCTTGCAGAAGATAAGCTGGCAGACAACTCGCTCGCTTCTTCGAGTCTCCTGTGCCCTGATTGTCCGTTGACTGTGCAACACTGTTCGATATTTCTTCTGTTGGCATACTGAGTTAAAGGATTCTCATATCTTCCATCCTCGAGAATACACCTTATACTACAATAAATAATCACATTAATAGCAAAACTCTTTGCTATCTACTTAAACAATTTTAAATAATAGGATAAGCATGTTTTTGGCTAAACCACTACAGCACTATTAAATAACTATATTAAACATGATACGAGTATGAAAATTCATGGCAATAAAAAATGTAATGAAACCAACCATTTTCCATTAAACAAATTAAACAATAATAAAAGCTCTTCCTTCAGCTTTCATAATTTTATTCAAAAAAACCTCGTTACGACTGAAAAGCATAACTTAATTTTAATGACATATCCAACACCTACAATAATAATAGTTATAATAATCAAAAAAAAAAGCTTTGATAAAAGCTTTGGTAAAAGTCAGATTTAATTTTACATAACAAACAAAAACAACAAAATGTTGTCCCTTTTTGATGATGAAATGAAAATTTTAAAGATCAGAAACGGTTGGTCGATTGGGAAGGGACACTGGAGTGTTTATATTACTATACTTTGGTAAGAGACTTACACATCCACATATTATATACAATATAATGTTTAAAATATAATTAAAAACTATTTTTTAATTATAATTATTATAATTTTTAACGATTTTGTTGTCTTAGGGTTTTATGTATACAATTTGAGACGATATTTGCAGTGTTATGGTATAATTTTAATTGAGATGTCATGTTTTAGAGAATATTCTCGAAAGGGTTGGACGTGGAAGTGGTTAAGAGGTGAGGTTTCTCTTCGGAAATTATCTAATGACTTTTGTTTTTTATTAATATTTTTATGTTATAAATTAAACATATATTTTTCGTTCGTTTCGTATTTCTGTTTATCTAGAGATTTAATAATCACATATTTATGTGGACTGATTATGGATTTCATTATTATTTTTTATATGCACCCTTAATGTCGAAGCATAATTGTTTGGTATATTTCGAACAAAAGCTTTTATATAATGCGACCTTTTATGCTGTTGCTCATATTTCCCGCATTTACCACGTAATTTTCTATCATAATGCCCATGCCCATATATATTCTTTAGAGTTTGAGTTAAGCGCGCATTGTATTAAAATCATAAAAACAAAAGCAGAATTGGAAAAAATCAGGAAAATTAATTTGCATAAAATATCGTTGTGGCAAATATTTTTCTATAATTTTTGTTTGTTTGCAGCACAGCATAGTAATAAAAACAAAAAGCAATAAAAATTATATTTATACTTTAGGTATTGCATTCGACGAGGTTTACAATTCGGGCTGGTGGGAACGGCATTATTTATCCGCCATTTCTACGAATATCTCATAGTTATGTGAAATTTTTGTACATCCAAAATGTATATTTTTAAAGAAAACAAAACGTGTAAATGAGACGTGAGTCACATTTTCTTCGTCAAGATACAGATTTCATATGGTCTTATGTGTTGACATGTTTTCCATATAAAATTTGGCGTAAGAGTTTGATCACTCGCAAAACAATATTTTCTATTATGGTTGGCTCTATATAGAAATGTGTGTCTGATATTAAATAATTCTTTTGAATTTTCATCTTTTAAGGCCGTAGCTCACTGTTCAATCACGTATTTGTAAATGCTATAGGATTTACATCGCAAAATCTATTCATGTCAAGTAGGAAGAAAATTGTAATAAGGAAACAAGGTCGTAAGTACAATTTATTATTTCGACTTAAAGAAACACAATATAATTGTAGCAGAAACAAAAACTTTACTGGAAAAAAATATATATGTCTATTCATAACTTTGAATAAGGCCTGAGACTAACATTATATATCAGAAAGATTCTATCCCATTACAACAGTATATTATTGAAGTTTAAATTATTGAAATTTAGTGAAATATCAAAACAAGAAAATAGGCCAAGTCATACGAACATCATCTTCTTATAAATATCCGATTTAAAAGCGATTCGCACCAGATTTGCCCGATAAATGATAATACTTCACCTACAACAAAATCTCGACCAAAGACTAACATTTTTTGCAAATTTTTACACCCATAATAATGATCTAAAAACCTTGGCGTGAATCTAAACTAGTTTCGATAAATATTCACAGCTATAGTTTATAACATTACAGAAAGTCATAAATAGTAAATCACGCTAAATGGAGTCGAAATACACGATAAACCCACATAAAAATGCCGACACACTAATTAACTCATAATAAAAGATTTAACAGCATGAACCAACAGTGTTATTTATATTAAACAATAAAAAACATTATACCAATCTGCATATCCGATTACACTAATATTTAGATAAGATTAGACATACTACAAATTGATCGTAAATTTTCTTTCACGATAAATTATTTCACCATTTTGGTAATACACCCCCGCAGTTATATTACATCGGCAAATGACTAAATTCTCGCAAATTGGAATATATCAAAACATCCGATAAAGTATATCTCAATGGCGAACACAACATACGCTACACGTATATGTATAATATATACACAACATAAATTCATCTCGCATAAGATTTCCGAAATAAACGAGAAAGTAAATCTTTTATTTAGCGGCAGAGGAAAACCAAAACAAACAGTTTAATGAAATGAAAATATTAATTTTCCATTAATTTTGTTTAGATAATAAAAAATCGTTTTTCTTCTTATACACAGCATCTTAGTCGTGTTGCTCTCTTAATTAATAAATTAACTTAATAATAAACGATAAAACTGTAAGATAAAACAGAGCGCATGTAAGTATATTAAAATATACAGTTTGTGTGTGTGTGTGTGTGTGTGTGTGTGTGTTCCAGTAAATATTTGGTCGAGATTTTGTTCGAATGATGCGAGCTCATTTATAAAACTACCTGCTGTGTTGATCCGCGACTATAGGAAGTTTTTGTTTCAGAACTATAACTATATACTGTTTTATGGCTAGAATGTAATGTGCTCATTGAGCGATTGATGGTACGATTCAATGGCTTAGTAATAAAATGGTATAGGGTAGAATTTTAAAGGTGAATCATATATGAACAGTTCCGAAGTATTTAAATTATGTTCGCTCGCTACTGCACTATAATTGAAAGTCGAGTAATGATCTCTTATATTCCGATTACGTCAACGTGGAGTTGTGTTAGAAATTTATAACTAAACTTTCAAAATCATCATAGTGACGTGATATTATAAATTATACAAAAATTCTAAATAAGCGGTTGAGGTTTTGGAGAATTTTCGAGACTCAACTTTGTGTTTTGTGTTCCCAAGTAACTGGACAGATGTATGATGTATGTATGTATAACCTAAATTTATTCCGTTACATGCAACATTGAGCTTAAATATCATAAGCATTCATCTTTATTATGAATCGAAATTAGTAAATCCAAAAAACTCTACCTAAAACAGAAAAACCTTTTAATTTATGTCTCTATTCAAGTGAAGTTGAAAACGAATACAAAGATAAGAAGCTTTTTGGTTGATGTACATTTTCCGTGTGTATCTGTGTTTCGACATCACAAAAACCCTTTTCAGAATCTAAAAATAGGATTTTTTTATTCAAATAATCATATCCCAGAGGATTTGTTGTGCTGGTAAATCGAAAACAACAATTTGGTGTCGTATCTCGGTATATACATACATACACAGGTATATATATATATACTGATATGTGTATATGTATGTGCTTAATATCGGGTCGTTTAATAATTTTGTTCGCTTTTCAAGTACGATTGTCCTTTAATCACCTCAATATAAAATCTGATACACACATCCTGGATCAATATTGATTTTTGACTAAACCAAAATTGTGTTCTTGTATATTTTCAGACAACAGGAGACATCATTCAAATAACCAAAGAAAGAAGAATATGAAGAAAACAGGAAAATGATAACAGATATTGATATGACATTTTTTGTGTATACATGCGAAAGTTGAATATAATGATTGGAAAAATAGAGGACTAAACGAGAAAAATCAAAGGAATATATTATATTTATATATATACGGTAGAAGAAAAACTACATTGATTCGAGTTAGATAGAGAAAGGCGGGAAATTAGTGTATGTATTTAGATAACCCACTATTTGCATTCCATTGTATTCCATTATTTATTTGTTTTTGGTGAACGTTATAGCGATGCAACCAAATATGGCCTCATCGACACCAATGCTGCGATCATATTCATCAGATAGCTCGAAACGGGAGTGGGGAAAACGTTTGTCACTCCGTGGCATACGGAAAGCACGTGAGGTGGGTTATATTTATCAACAGATATTATATTTCAGCGTCGAACGGATTATATATAAATAATTTTTTTCGCAATGCATAATTAGGAAATGTTTCAGCGGCGCATGACGCGTACACGGTGTGTCGACGATGGTTATGATACGTGTACATGTATGTATGTAGGAAAAAGTTTTGATTTTTGTTTCAAAATTTTTGTTTATCTTCATACGAAAAACTTTTACTCGCTCTTCCGCTGGGGTGGAATATTTTTGGAATTTTTATAACACAAAAGTTGATTTTTGATGATGATGTTTTACAACACGCAGTCTATATAAAATTAGATTTTTTTTATTAGAATTGATGATAGAAGTTTTTTTGTGTATATGAATTTTTAAGCGGTGGTATATGGTTGATCGATTTCACGGTATAATTAAAACGAGGGAACTAGTATTTTCTAAGGTTTAAATTAGTTAAAGTTAGAGAATCATAATCTTCATTAAATGATACTTATTAGTCAGGATATGTGTAATTGTCAATAACTGAACAAGGATACTTTTCAAACTGCAGATAATTTGGTATTAGACATTTCGATAAAAGTAACATTCAGAAAGATCTAGAACTAGGTGAATTCGTAACCTTAAGCAACAGTAAATTAACTAATAATAATCATTACCCTCGATTTCTGTTCTCATATTCGTTTTGTAAAAGAATATCATTTACTAGATGTGTGGATTTTAAATAGTTCGGTCAAACATTATTTTATTGATGGAATTACATATAACTTATTTATCTATATGGTAATTAGAGGTAATTTTAATATGGCTTGTTCTTTACTTTTAAATTGTGTGTTTAATCTGAATTTACGTCTATGCTTTAAAAAAAATGTTATACGCATCCCGGACTATCCGTATCATATAAATACATGTTACCCCGACTTTGGCTCGTAAATAAACAGAATTTCATTATTAGTAATTTTGTTAAAATATAAACGTATGATGACAAGAGAGTCAATCCTCTAAATGAATTATTTTATCCAAATTTTGTTCAATTTTAACACTTTTGTATATTCAAAAGTTCAAAAATGGTTTGTATATCAAAAACGTGATGACGGTAGGATTTAACATTAATTAATTTTTATTTTTGGATCGGTTATCTTATTACGCCTTAAGTTCTCGTGTAACTCAACTTGATAATAATATTATTATCTTAAAGGACATTCTATATAACACTCTTCATTCAAAATAGTACACATCTTAGTATATGTACGCATGTTTAAGATAATATTCAGGCAATCGACATGAAGTATGTTTGAATAATTGAGTAGGTCCCATCCAGCAGTCGTGTACACAAAAGATATTCCTAACGTCTTATTTATAAAATAAGAACGAAAACAAAAATAAATTTTCCTTTTTGATATATATATATATATATATATATATATATATATATATATATATATATATATATATATATATATATATATATATATATATATATATATATACATATATATATATATATATTTATTTATTTATATAAGAACGTATATATAGAGCTAGCTACCTACTAAATACATTATTTACCAAATTATTTGACCATCACGTGCGAATTTAATCCAAGATAAACAAAATAACGAAAATAATTTTCCTTTCACCTCGAAGAAAAATCCGTAACTTTGAACGAAACAACGATGAGTAAATGTTTTGTTCCATTTTCACATTCAAAATATGTTCACAAATGGAGACGGAATTCAATTTGAAGATCAGTGTCAAGATAAAGGACCGAGAAGAGGGCGATAAGGTGGTTATGCGAATGAGTGTATATACACAAAAGGGTATTAGTTGATTATTTTGAGAAAGATATTGTGTATATATAAGAAGATTACATGTAATTTAAGATTATAATCTTAAAGTGTTACAACTGCAAAAGAAAAAGAAAATCTTAAGAGTTATGTTTTGTTCGTTCGCATAGTCTATTCATTAAAATTATATTGAAACTTTTACCTCGAGACAACACTCTTTGAATTTCAATGACTTATTCATCTTTGTTGCTCTCATTGATACTCACTGACACTAACATTCATTTTATATATTTCACGGTTTTCATTTTCGATTACTTATGTTGGATCTTATGGCTGACGACACTGTATATAAACATGGATGGCACAGGTATTAATATGACAAGTTAAAATCACACTATATATATATATATATATATATATATATATATATATATATATATATATATATATATATATATACATATATATATATATATATATATATATATATATATATATATATATATATATATATATATATATGTATATATATATATATATATGTATATATATATATATATATATATATATATATATATATATAAATATATATATATATATATATATATATATATATATATATATATATATATATATATATACATATATACATATATATATTACATTGTAGGGTGCGCAACAAGTTGTCATGAACCGCCGCTCCTATGTATATTTAAACTGAAACCAATATTCGTTTTCTCCCACCCGACGACCAACCAACCACCCCAAACCAAACAAACATAAAATATGCAAATAAATTTTTAGCTAATTAACTTTTCGATTTTGTTGTTGGATGTATAATTTTATTGGCCGTCATCGTTGTGTAATGATACACAATTCACCCACCAACATACATACTATATACTATCAATTTATCCTCGTAACAATGGAATCTCTTCGTCCTAAAAACATATTTCGTCGATCCAAAAATAATTAAATCATCAAATTAATCATCGATTTCTGTGCCGTATTCGGTTAGTTAATGGATCACGTTCGGATACGAGTATTTTTTGACTTTTTTTTGTTTTATTTGCGATTTTTATTATCATTTTTTGTTTTGTGTTTTCGAGATTTTGATTTGATTTGATTTTTTACGAGCTTTTGAATGACTAGAATAAATTAAAGATTCCGTACGCGATTTAAGAAAATCAAAAGTCTATTTGGTTGTAATATATAAGTTGATTATCCGTATCATGTACATTTGTAATCATTGAATTAGTGATTGGCACGTTTAAGATGATTATTATGAATCAACGTCCCACGGTAATATGTTCGATTCAGAATATACAGTGAGAACTGTAGCTGATATAATTGTCTATAATTAGATGAGTGCATATGGGTGGAAATATCTTAACAATTTCTTTTTAAGAATCATTTGATCTGATGGATTCAAATGGTGTTAGTATAACATTTGCAATGAGATCACCTAACAAATCTATGATAAAATAAGTTTAGTATGATAAAATTAATTTGACATAAGACAAATGTGTTGAGAAAAAAATTTATTTTAGACCAAAATACATGGATTAAGTGTTTCACCATAAAAAATAAGAGTAAAACTCCAGTTTTGAGATAAACCAATCGTTAATACGATTGAATTATTTTTACCACAAACTTTGAAATTGTGGGTGTTATAATGTAAAATTTGGATACCACCACAAGTAAAAACGTTTGTTCCTATAAAGCAGCAAAACGATATATGTACCAACGCGTTTAAGAAAATTATATCTATAAGAGTATTGAATAGGAGTGAAGAGATCCAAAAATAGTAATACTAAAAGTATAAGAACCCTATACAAGAAGCCTAAAAGTACCATAAAACATTTTTTGGAATTATTTTCATGACTTTCTTAATTATTAATATTGTTATTTCAAATAGAGACGCATTATTCATTATATAATGAAAATTTAATTGAATTTTTTTCCGTTCTTTTACTTCTAATTTCCTGATTGTTCACCAGCAACGATCTTTTTCTTTTGCATGCGTTATATACGTACTCGACTGAAATATGATTTGTTACTGTTCCGTATATAAGTGGGGAAGTTACTTTAAAAAAATCGGTTGCAAACTTATTTTTAAAGGATTTTCCCTTAATGTATACGCAAATAATAAAGCTTTTGACAAAAACATTAGGAATAAAATTGGAGCTTTCCTAATACATAAACATATATGTACATGTATCTCGAAGTACGTGTGTACATATTTCTGTATCTGCTACTTATACATTGAATATATATATATATATATATATATATATATATATATATATATATATATATATATATATATATATATATATATATATATATATATATATATATATATATATATACATAATAATAATGGAAACATAAATGTACGACAAATTACGAATGAAAATTGCGTTAACATAAAGAACGGAAAAATACTAAACGCTTTTGTTGTTGAGGGTGAAAATAATTGAATTTTTAAGATAATTAAAACGTAAAAAAGCATTCGAAAAGCTTCCGTTGTGCGAGGGTAGATGGATGTAACAACAAAAATATGTTTTTATTGTTGGATATACAGCGGAAAATGGTTGGTTCATTGTTATTAAACGGATTGAAATTTTAACAAAGCTTATCCCCGTGTACGCGAATTATCGAAATTAAATATTAAAGCACAAAATGCGATTACACTTTGTAATTTACCAATTCACACATATTGGCGCATTCCATCTGGGTTTCCAATTATTGTTTACTGATTTTTCAAAAATAATTGAGACATTTCAAGATTATAGCATTGAAAATCGATTGTACAATTCAATATATAATTTGTATTAATGTCGAATATGACAGTTGTTGTTGCTACCCTCTCCTCCCTCCGCCCATATACTTTATTTTTATATCTCCCAGTGTTATCGCTATCTGATAACAAAACACATCTGTGTAATCTATTTTGATTACATATAAGGAACATACTCGAATATACGTTTATATATCTATACGTTTATAAAAATATGAATAGGTTACTCTATATGCTCGCGTGTATTCCTTACTTCACTATCTACCCACCTCTAAAATATAGACATTGGTAGATTAAATTGATTTTCTATGTTACGTTAGATTTCGTAACATGTTATGTTACAATTTTTGAAATGAATCATAAAAAACGACAATTTGAATTTTAATATCTCGAGTTTGAGGTACATTTTCCGATGTGCTGTAAATATATACGTATAGCAGAACATTAGAAACTGATTTGTTATAAGGGATTAGAAAGAGTATAACACTGACCTGATGCTAGATTTTGTACTGGTGTGCGCCTCACTATACTCCAATACTCATTTACAATTAATTGGAATCTTATAGGATCTCTGCATTTTCCATTCTATTTACCTAGCTACATATGAGATATGAGTTACCGAGTTTTGCTAGACTTGTAGCCAATTAATTCTATATTTCAATCAATTTATAACCAATTGAACTGTGGCAGAAGCCTTCGAATAGTTATCATTTCGTCATCATTTGAATTATCATTTCGTTTAATATAGAATTCTCTGCATAAGAGTGATTGGAAAATAATCCGCTTCACATTTTTTGAATTATATATCGATTTTGAGATGATGAGTGATAATATTGTTCTAATCATAAAAACATATTCAATTAATTTTACTATCATTTATCTTCCACGTGTCACACAATATAATATAATACGAGTACATACAATCATTACATGCACTGAAAGAAATAACTATGCATAACTAACATAAAATATGCATATACCCTATCGTTTTCGAGCCTAGTAGAAATTGACATAAAATATGAATTCGTTTGCATATTATAAGAAAATATAAAATTTCAGATATTGAGTATATTTTACATGAAATGAGCAACAAGCGCATGAAATTTTCAAGTAAATAGAACTAAATTTATGCTAATTTTACATGTATATTTAAGTAAATTTTAATTAAATCATGTAACTATTACTTATAAATTATGTTCTAAATACTCATAATATCTTCCAAACTTTCTAGAACTATGTCAAATATTACTTAAATTTATAGCATTATTTACATGATTCAAGACTAGTAATATTTATTATAAGAATATTATCCTTCATAATTCCAGTATAAATTTTGCTTATTTTAAGTCTAAAAATCTTAAAATAAAAAACCAAATTACTTAAGTTTTAATTAGAATTCCATCTTTATTAAAAATATATTTTGAAAATAGACAATTATTATAGACATTTATTTAATAAAATATACATTTATCTTAATTTTTAAGTTTTCAGATTGGTCTGAAAAATTACAAATCATGGTAAATGTACCACTGGACAATTTTGCTCTTCCGTATATTATTTTGACTAGCTGCTTTTTTCATTGATTGTAGTTAATTCAGAGTGTTAGATGGAAAGTGAGGGTAGATCAAAAAATCACCCAGAGTGTTCACAAGCGACATGATCTAAGTTTCCATAAAAACATTTTAGAAAGATGGCAAAAAATTGCTCGGAAGCACCTGGTCTATAAAAGTTACTTTGTTCATTCAAGGCCTATAAGAGCCATCCTATAAAAGCCACCATTTTAATAACATGATAGTATCTTTTCAAGTTTTCAGATTGATCCGTTGAGTGACGTCGGTGAACTCCTCTTTGTAACTCCAGTTATTACCCCATTGTCATCCAATCTTTCCAAAATTAGAATATATTTTAATATCTCATGGATCCTAACAAATAAATCAATAATTAATATAGAAATTGATGAAGTAAATTTCTCCGGTTAATAGATGATATATGCAATTTATCTAAGTTGTGAGACTTACCATTTTAGTTGAGGTGCAATATTGCGATGAGAGAAATTATCCCTTTTTCATTTGGACTGCTATATTTATTTTTCAAGTACTGAAGTTTGAACGTAATCTCATCTTTCTACCATTATTCGATTTCACCAATTACATTTCTGCTTCTGAAATATTGTAGATAAGCACATCAATATTATGACCTAATTATATACGTATATGAAATAAATAAAAATGACATGCAAGTCGTTGATCATCACAAACACTGTATAAAACAATTGTATATTTTATTTATGGGAGAAAGGAATCTATATTATGCATATGTGATTATCAATTAATGTGTCATTATTCATATAAATCTTAATACTGAATTTGGATAAAAAATAGTTTATATACAATCGATAAAAAATAGTTTATATAAATGCTCACCTTGGTCATATTTGAATTTGTGTGCTCAAGTGGACTCTCTTAGAAATATTCCTGAAATTCGTTGTTTTATGGCTAAATTTCAAAAACCTGAAGAATGTTCAAATGATTAAACTTTAAATATTCTCTTTCCTATATATTAGATAGAATAACAAATTATTATTGGTAAAAAATTATGTAATTTATTTGTTCACCAACCTGATTTTCTGCCGAAATTTTTTGTTCATATTTGTCTTTGAAATGTATAGACATTTATTTGAAATAATCCCAATACAATAAAATAAGGAAAAATGTTCACAAAAATTTTATTTAGCACTGTATTTTAAAAATAAGTTATATTCTTAACTATAACTGAGTCAAGAAAGTAAGAATCTTTATTAGAACCCGTGATAATTAAGTTTCCAAAGCACATAAACGAATTTCGTATTAAAACTGACGCTATAACTTCATTTATTTTCTGGATGTCGTGTATTAAATAGTCAAACTAGCTTCGTATGTCATATCTAAGACAATTATGCATAGTTTAAGCGAAATTTGTGTAGTCTAAGTAAATAGACTTGAATTTAGCAGATTCTTCCTATAATAAGAAGTATTTTCTCATTTCCAACTTACAGAAAAATACTGTTCAAAATATTATATATCATAGTAGTCGTCAAATACTAATAAAAATTATCTATTCAAATGAGTAAACTTTCCTTGATTTATGTAAGTTGATCTTTTCTTGAATGGTGACACAATTTACTTATGTTATATCGTATTTGCACAAATCAATTATAATACATTTAAATTAAGCAAAACATGCTAGGATTATGATTTACTAGAACTAAGAAAATCGTTTACTTGTTTGATGTAAATTATTTTTTTCCGTGTGTTGAATAAATATAGACTATATAGTTCCAAACTATATATTCGTTACCACAAAGTAACATAAAAGAAAATTAATTTTGTTGTAGTTGATACAAAATATAAAACTGTAATTAAAATTGTTTACTTTAACTACAATATTACGTGGGTAGTTCAAAGGTACAGAAGACAACAAACGACATAAACATTTCATTTATAGTGGATGTAAGGCGAGTTGCGAGATAAATCGTTCGAACAAAAGAGCTTTCTAAGAATAAAAATATAAAAGTTTGACTTTCAAATGGGAAATACCACTTTATATATAAAAAAAACATTTAACTATAATTTAGAAAATTTTCAATCGTTTTCCGTTATTGCTGTGAAAAAACTACTATAACAAATCCAATAATTTACAAGTTGCTAAGCTTTTTATTTATTGCTGCTGAACAATTATTTATTTAATTAAAAAGTTTTACATTCTTCGATACGTTTAAATAAAGTCTGTCGAAATTAAGAAAATTTTAATTTAGTAACCGTGTTCACGGATCTCTTAAATGTAATTTGTTGTTGATGTCAACAGCATATTAACAAAAACTTGAAGTGGCTTAGGTTTTCGATGAGATAACAATGAAATAAACATACTTATATATATATATATATATATATATATATATATATATATATATATATATATATATATATATATATATATATATATATATATATATATATATATATATATATATATATATATATATATATATATATATATATATATATATATATATATATATATATATATATATGTATGTTTGTATATATATATATATATATATATATTTAACTATAGTCGATAAGCATATACATTTAAATATTTATATATATATATATATATATATATATATATAATTATGTTTATTTATAATAATTTCAGGAACCGATACCCCAGCCTCAACAACGAAAATCCGGTTGGGCAAGAAGATGTGCATCGCTACGCCAATCTCGTTCCCCACCACAAATATCACTTGAGCTGCACGTAAACCCATTAGCCTCATCGCCGCAGCACAATATACCGCATAACATGATTAACAATGTAACATATCCATCTACCTTGCCAAATATGTCGAACGTATTTCTACAGCCGTCGGCACCGAGCACTCCTAAAAAATCAAATTGGGAAGTCATCGAACATTATAATACAGGAATTAAGGGTCGTGGCTCGGTCAGTAGTAGCCTAATAGCGGCCGGTGTCACTCGTTGCAATTTAGACGAATCGTTTGGCTCAAACGTATCCGGATCAACGTGCAACAGTCCAATGAATAATCGAGATGGACAACAGCCGCTACTATCAGGTAGGAACAATTTTTTTAGAATTATACTCTCGTATGTGTTTGTAAATAGTATGAACCACATTATTTTTCATTAATTTTTCATTTCAAAAATCTATTTATATACACCGGCAAATAATAACAACAATAAATGCGGTTGTTATTGTTCTGTTGTATTATATCCATTAACAGTAATTGGAAATTATTTTATCAATATTTATGGATGTTATATCGACAATGTATCCACGGTGCGATGCAATTTGTGTGTGTGTGTGTGTATGTGTGTGTGTGTGTGTGTGTGTGTGTGTGTGTGTATGTGTGTGTGTGTGTGTGTGTGTGTGTGTGTGTGTGTGTGTGTGTGTGTGTGTGTGTGTGTGTGTGTGTGTGTGTATATGAAGGTGTGTGTGTGTGTGTGTGTGTGTGTGTGTGTGTGTGTGTGTGTGTATGTGTGTATGTGTGTGTGTGTGTGTGTGCGTGTGTGTGTGTGTTTTTTTTTTTTTGTTTTACGTAGGAAGATGGAAATTTTAATAAAAACATTTGGAAACCCGTGTTTCCAAACGACACCGGATTTTTACCGGGTAAAACCATCTCCCTTTTACCATCCTGTTTTATCCCTGCGGTACCACCAATCAAGGCATTCCTTCGCAGGGCAGGGTAGAGCTAAAAGCTCACTCATAGACAAGTCACGATTGATCCATTGGGTATTTCTGTGGTGTCACGTTGCTGCTGACATGGCAGCTCTTCGTTCGTCTTGTCTGACTTTCTGCATTATGCTGGTAATGATCAGGCTCGCCTTATTCCAGTTTTCTTCAGAGCCAAGCATGTATTGTACGAGGCCATGTGGCGTTATTGGCTCACGTGTATACTGTTCGATCAAGTGACGTTCTTCTTCAAATCGTACACATTCCAACAGAACATGTTCTGCAGATTCTGTTTTACCCTCACAGTAGAGGCAATTTGGGTCGTTCACATGTTTGTACTTGTACAGGTATTCCCGAAAACAACCATGCCCCGATAGCACCTGCGTTAGATGGTAATTAACATCACCGTGTTTTCTGGTTGTCCAGTCCAATATATCAAGGATCATCGCAAAAGTCCAACGTCCTTTCAAGGACGTTCTCCATCTATTTTGCCATTCTCTGATGCTAGAAGCTTGTACGTCCTCGCGTGTGTATTGGTTTTCCCCAAGTCTTATTGCTCTGAGTGTTTGAGCCTCTCTTACAGCTATATCAATTGGCATCCTGCTTGCTATAACACAAACAGCCTCATCAGACACCGTACGAAATTCACAACAGATTCGTAATGATGTCAATCTGAAGACTGTGGTTATTTCTCTGACGTAAGATGGCGTTCTGGTAGCTCATGCCCAGATTGGCGCAGCGTACATCAAAATAGATGTGTTTACACTGGCCAACAGTTTCCTTATCGGCTGCTTCGGTCCACCAATGTTTGGCATCAATCTTGCAAGGGCGGCTCCTACTCGCTTGGCTTTGTCACCCGCATACTTCAAGTGCTCCCTAAAATTCAGCCTGTGATCCAAGATGACCCCAAGGTATTTCAGGTATGGACTCGATCGTATCGTTTGATTTCCAACTTTAATCTCAATGGTTTCTACCACTTTCCGACTACTCATCAATACAACCTCCGTTTTTTGTTCAGCTAATTGCAACCCTGCATTATTGAGCCATAAACTAACACTTGCAATCACTTGGTTACAGTTATGAACAACGTCTAATTTATTTTTGGCTACTACAACTATGGCAATGTCATCTGCATATCCGACAATCGTGGTGTCATGCTGCGTTCGCTCTTTGAGAATATCATTATACATGACGTTCCACAAGAGAGGTCCTAGCACTGATCCTTGAGGTACGCCTCCTGTGATATTGTACGTCTTGGGTCCTGCCTCGGTGTCATATATCAGAATTCTTCCTTCAAAGTAGTTGGCTACTTCCTTCAAAGTAGTTGGCTATTATCCGGATAAGGTACTCAGAAACATGCATCTCGTTTAAGGCACGCATAATTTTACTCCAATTAGCAGAGTTGAATGCGTTTTTGACGCCCAGAGTGATAACAGCACAATACTGTTTCTTACCGCCTAGCCACCTTTCACCCGCTAACGCCTTCTGCGCTAAGTCACATACAAAGCTAATTGCATCTATGGTAGACCGCTGTTTTCTAAAGCCAAACTGACGTTGAGAGAGACCACTGTCACCTTCAGAGAATTGCTCAAGTCGGTTGCAAATTATCCTTTCAAATACTTTTCCTGCTGTGTCCAGCATGCATAGTGGCCGGTAGGATGATGGCTCCTCCGGTGGTTTGTCACCTTTTGGGATTAGTACCAGTCGTTGACGTTTCCATTGCTCAGGAAATATACCTTGCTTCAGACATGCATCATAAATATCCCTGAATATTGCCGGGTTTTTGTTTATTGCAGTCTTTATCACAATTTTTGGAATACCATCTAGCCCAGGCGAGCTATTTGTAGTTATTCTCGATGCTGCTTGTATGACCTCATCAACAGTGACCGCAGGAATACTTTGGTCGTCAACTTGCATCACGCGAGTAGACAAAGAGAGTTCATGTTGAGGAAAGAGACCAGACACTAGCCTGGCCATAATTTCCGGGCATACTGGTGCTACTGCATGTATTCCCTTGACTCTGGTTAACACAATCCTATATGCACTGCCCCATGGGTTGTTCTGTACTTCATCTCTGAGTAGATTGAACGATTGGCTCTTGCTATGTGCGATTGGTTTTCGAAGTTCCTTACGCTTTCCCTTGAATTCACTGTGAATCTGTTCATAATTCGTGTGATTCCTTCGACGAGTACATTTCCGGCGGAGTTTTAAACAGTCTTTCCGCAGGTTAGCAATAGCTTCATTCCACCAGAATATCGGAGGTCGTCCATTCCCTTTCCCTTTGCGTGGCATTGTTGCATCAAAGACATTTGTAAGATAAGTGTATGTGTGTGTGTGTGTTGTGTGTGTGTGTGTGTGTGTGTGTGTGTGTGTGTGTGTGTGTGTGTGTGTGTGTGTGTGTGTGTGTGTGTGTGTGTGTGTGTGTGTGTGTGTGTGTGTGTGTGTGTGTGTGTGTGTGTGTGTGTGTGTGTGTGTGTGTGTGTGTGTGTGTGTGTGTGTGTGTGTGTGTGTGTGTGTGTGTGTGTGTGTGTGTGTGTGTGTGTGTGTGTGTGTGTGTGTGTGTGTGTGTGTGTGTGTGTGTGTGTGTGTGTGTGTGTGTGTGTGTGTGTGTGTGTGTGTGTGTGTGTGTGTGTGTGTGTGTGTGTGTGTGTGTGTGTGTGTGTGTGTGTGTGTGTGTGTGTGTGTGTGTGTGTGTGTGTGTGTGTGTGTGTGTGTGTGTGTGTGTGTGTGTGTGTGTGTGTGTGTGTGTGTGTGTGTGTGTGTGTGTGTGTGTGTGTGTGTGTGTGTGTGTGTGTGTGTGTGTGTGTGTGTGTGTGTGTGTGTGTGTGTGTGTGTGTGTGTGTGTGTGTGTGTGTGTGTGTGTGTGTGTGTGTGTGGGTGTGTGTGTGGGTGTGTGTGTGTGTGTGTGTGTGTGTGTGTGTGTGTGTGTTTCACTGCAAGTACTTATTGGCCTTCACTTTAAATACGATTTATTATAAAAATAGTTATGGCTCGCTGATAAAACATCTTACAGCTTTTACTAAACAGAACTCTTGTACACTAACGTTCTTCGTTTTGTGTTTTTGGTTCTTGAGATAATTATAGTGAATATTCTTTTTGGATCATTCATTTCAGTCATTATTATGTCATAACTGGTTAACTGGTTAAACGTGTATTGTTCGACGTTCAATCAAACAGTTCAGGATTGACGTTCACTCCTCCTATGTGATGGGTTCAAACACATTGAATACCATTTTAAATTTGGTTGCAGTGCTGTTGATTTGCAAACTGAGTATAATATGGAATTAATACTCGGAATAAAAATAATCTATGGCTTATAGAGGCTATGACCTTATAACCCTTTTAAAATATTGGTGCACATAGTACGTGGTCAGGTCAGCCCAACGAATGTTTTTACACATAATCGCTTTTTATGTCATTCGAACTTGAGATCCGCATCATCATGAGATAACTGTTTATCCACAACCGAACTCGGAATAATTGTTCAATTCTATTAATGTTACATTGAAATTAATATTAACTGAACTCCGCTTTCTTATCCTTTACTTCGCTTTACCTTGACTTTTTTAACATGAATCCTATAGTTTAACTTTTCAGTAATATATATTTATATAGTCATTTATTCATAATTTGCTTGTTTTCATAATTTTGACAACCGTTTGGTATAAATCGTTCTCGAATGCGAAATCCGTATAAAGCATATAAATGGCCTAACATACTTGATATACCAAATCGATATATAGAGTTCCTAAAACTTCAAACGAACCAGAAAATCAAAATAATTAAATGACATCAAAGGAAATGTCTTTTTCGTGTTTTTTCTTTTTTATAATTATGTATCGTCGAACAAAATGGATAAAATTATATCGAGATGAGTGAGGATAACAATAAAAAGCACTCTAATAACTAATAAAGTCGATACATACATGATATGCTTTATTAATATACGAGCTTTAGACAAAAATGGTTGATTAAATTGATTTCTATCACATCATCAATCAGTTTTTATACATATAGGTACAGTGTATTTACCACACCAGGGGTAAGACGTATCTTTATGTAATATTGATTGAATTTAATTTTTGATGTCATAGCTCATAATTATGCTATACGGTTAAGTATCCCAATTTTAACATCCATTTTATGATGATTTTTTATGACACTTTACTGTGTGACAAGTGATTTAATGTACGTATGTGTGTGTTTGTATCGCCATTTCCTAGCGAGGTAAAGATTGAACGATAACTTATTAGTGCGAGAAATAATATAATATTAAATGTTTGATTTGATTTAATGTCGATACTAATGTCATGACCATTTCGGTATGGAGCTTTAATTATAGTAAAAGATGGGTATAATTTATGGAAAATCGAAGATTTTCATGGTTATTGAGTACAAATTTTAATTTCGATTAAAAATATTCGTGGATGAAACATGGAGTAGTGTTCGAGATATCTCTTTAAAAGACCGCATCAATTTTTTTTATTGCCTTCAACCATATTTCACATTAATAACAAACTAACAGTACCTGATGTAAATTTGGATTACGTGATCATCGTGCAACGGGTATTTTTTTGGTAGGTTGAACAAAGTGGATTTAAAATCATGGATACAGAATCAACCGCACAACAATAAACATGTCCAATAAAGACTATATGAGATGCATAGGCACCTGATTAAAAAAGAAATATGTACTCAAGAATTTCATTTTTATTTAATTTAGCTTTAATTGGTTGCAGGACGAACTTTTAGACTGTCCTAGCTCCTTATAACTGTCAAAGCTTCTGCACCCAATGCGCGATCCTTCAAGTAAAGGTTGATAGCCGCCTTAAACTTGTGCATTTTATACTCAAACGGAAACTGCAAAATCGGAAAACAAATTCTACTTCCTAGATGTTCGATAAATAAATTCGCGCTTTGCAAGGTGCAGTTCTAGGTTTCGGCAGCTTCGCCGTAAACCTATGCGCATTAACCGTTCCTCGGTTACCCATCCTGGCGTAACAAATGGTGGGATTTTCTCCCCTAATTATGAAGAACATTTACCATTTATTAAACCATAGACGACGTAGAGTTCTGCAACATCTCTGCGGTGTTGTAGGCTATAGTCTAGATCTTTCGTATAAGTCTGGAGTTTCGTATTATTCGGATGGCACGCCGCTGAACTCTATCCAGCAACTAGAAAGCAATGCCATATGATCCACCCCAAACCTGACAGCAATATTCTATACAAGGTCTAATAAAGGTTTTATATATTTGGAGAACCTGATGTGATTGAGGAACCCGAGTTTACGTGAAGCTGATTTGACTTATGCGATAATGTGTTCATTCTATTTTAAATTGCTGCTAATTTGAACACCAAGCAGACGACGTGGCCTTTTACTACAAAAGGATATTCGTTGTGACTTCTTTTACGAGAGAATGTGTATATTTGGGTTTTTTTCTCGTTAAATTTGACCTGATTTTTAACTCCCCACTCAAATATTGTACTCAAATCGGAATTAAGCGAAATCATATCTTCCAGCCGTTTACCGTTTAACACTGAAGGAGAAGGCTCGACCTCGAATGAAAGAGATGAGTGCAATGTTGCATCATCAGCAAAACTGTGTATAGGGTTCACAGTGCTATCCAACAAGTCATCGATGTATAACAAAAACAAAGTTGGTGACAAAACTGATCCGTGAGGGACTCCGACATTTGGGTAGTTTGTCGTTGATGATCTCCCATTTAGCAAACGTTGATCTTTCGGTCTTTGAGAAAGCTTTTTATTCACTTGATAGTCATCGAATCCAAGCCGTATGCCACAAGTTTACAAATGAGATTATCATGCCAAACCTTGTCAAAAGCCTTGGATATATCCAAAGCGATTGCAAAGGCTTCTCCGTGGTGCTCAAGGGCGAGATTTCATTTGTTTACAGCAAACGTCAAGAGAAATTTTTTATTAATATCAAGATAATTCACCAGTTGTTGGTTAATGTATTTCTCAAAAACTTTAGCCACGACTGACACAGTTGATATTGGCCGGTAGTTTGAGGGATGTGATTTATCACAACCACGTTATATTACAATACGAAAAGAAACAATCTCCGATAGTAACTAGTTATACTGGTGTTTATCGCATATAAAGTACCACCAAATTGCAATGGACATGCAGCAGGATATCCAACCAGTTTTCCAACAGTTTCAGCCAGTGAAATGTTAAAGTTATTAAAATTGAAGTAAATTGAAGATTAACGATGTAACCCCCACAAGGTGACAAGCAACTTACCTTGGAAAATAAAAAGAATAGAATGTGTGGTGTTAACAAATTGCGTGAAAGATTAGTGTCACAGCCCCCGCCAGTGGTTAGCCTTACAGTTTATTGTGTACAATTTTGTGATTTTACTAAAGTGTTAAGTCTCGACTGAGGTCTGGTTATTAAGTTTTCAACCCTAGTTAGTGGTGCTTTCAACCATCATAATGAATAATGCAAATAGCTTAACCACCTGAGCCAATCAATCATAAAACTGCAATAAAGAATGGGGCCAATAAAATTTCCGTATCATTTCCAACATTTAAAGTGGATATATAAAATATAGCAACATCCGATAAATTTAGTTTCAACACATATTTGACCACCCCAATTCTAAAATGATTGATTATGCGCCATTACGTTTCACCTCTCGTATCCATGTAAATCTATTAAAAACCAAATCTCACGGAAATTGATACAAATTTCCCAATGTATATACGTAAAAGCATTAATTTATCGAATCTATTTTCTCTCACATATATACATTTAATAATTTCATGTTATGGCATAAAATTTTTTCAAAATTTTCATAATTTATTCATATCCATTTTATGTATATACTTCAAAAAAGAATTTTTTTTCCATAATGGAAATTCGGAAAAATGAAAATTATAAAATATGCTTAGCGATATAAATTATAATCACGGTTTTTCTGTTATTAAAATAATATAACCTTAAAAAAACTAGTAAATTTCATATATAATATTTAAATTCGGTATTTGTATGGTGTAGGGCTGGGTAAAGAACAGTTCAAATTTTTAATGCGAAACACGAAAAAAATTAAAGCTAACCAGATAATTCATTGGGGAGTACTCATTGGGGAGTATATATATATATATATATATATATATATATATATATATATATATATATATATATATATATATATATGTATATATATATATATATATATATATATATATATATATATATATATATATATATATATATATATACATATATGATATGATAGGAGAAGTACAAGCCAAGCAGTTACGGTGATCCTAGGTATGTTACCATAATCCTGGAGTATATTCAGCAGAGTTCCAAATTATTTATTCGAAAATTATGCGGGTCCAGGCCCTGCCTGCATCTCAAAATGTAAGGCTTAGGAAAAGGAATGTTAATCACAGAAACGACTAAGGTGATAATCCACAGCAGAGTCATTGCTAACTACATTATTAGTAAATTATTGTATATTGTTAGTATAATCATTTATATAATCATAATATATTGCGATTTGAATTTGTTAGTTTTGTTATTATTGTTTGTTGGATAGGTTAGGACCATTCTAAATTCATCATATGTATTCGTATTGCCCCAACAGTTAAAACTGAAGTACTTTAAAAAACATCTTTGGGTCATCTCATTGTATGCAGTATTTAAACATGCGTCCCTATAGTTCCCAATCCACCACCATCAATCGCGTGGGAGAACATAAATTTCGCGATGACCCGACAGCAGTTCCATATAATCCTTATGATGATCTAATACACCGTCAATTCGTTTGTAAGGGAAACTATTTAAACAAATAAATAGTTTAGTCCAGTCATATTTAGCTAACCTGATCATTCACTCAATTCCTTGCATACTATACCTTTATGTCCGTTTTAAGATTTTAGAACAAACATTCACACAAATAACAAAAGTAGATTTCTTGTATAACACACTACAATACAATAAAAGAAATCACCAGGTCGTTCGTTTCAGAAAGTTTAAAAGTTTGTAATAGAATTATTTATAGAGCAAAAAGTAGCTGATTATTAAAGTAAAATCAACTTTCTAGTCAAGACCACCGGTCAAGTAATCCCCATCCAATCTTTAGCATGTCACTCAAGAAATCCTATCCATTTACACTTACATTAGAACATCAAATGAAATTATTTCAATAGGATTTTATTTTCCATGGAAATATTAAGATAAAAGTTCTTTAAGAGTCAAAAATATACAAAGAGTATATACCCAAGGGCATATACAAACCGTTTCGTTAAGGACACGACTTTCCTAATATATGTACAAGCATATCTAAATCGAACCTCAACATGTTATCTAATTAAATCTCACAAATCTATTGTTAGTTTTTACTGATCATATATACTATCGTCAATATAATGATCGTATCGTGGTAGTGATCGTATTAAAATAATCTTCAATCCCTTTTACCGATAATATATATGGCACTATACACTACTATATGTAAATTGTATATAACACCTACACAAAAAATAAACATAGAAGAGGGAATTTTGATGGACAAAATGAAAAAACGTGTAATATCAAAGCATCCTAAATAATACAAGCAGAACACAAATACCCTTTAAATTTATCGAGGTTTTTTAAGGGGTATAGATTTCGATACTTTCATAAGAACTAATGTAAAATTGAAGATTTTTGATTCAATTTTTATGAATGAAAAATAATGTCAACAAAAATTATTTTTATATCAATATTTGAATAAAACATTTTCATATAACATATATGGAAATCAAATGAAAATACGAATTATTTTAATAGTTATGATAAGAATAAAAACGTTTTGATTTATTCAATTTGTATACATGTATATGTTATAATTGGTTCTAAACGCCGTATATATATAAAATATATAAAATGAGATCAATGACGTATGAACCACGAAAAAGAAACCGATACTTCAAATGTTGGATAATAGATGGCACTTAATAACTTAATTAATATAACTCGTATTTATTGATATTTTAAAGCATATTTTTAATGCAATAATACGAAATACACCATTAAAATACCCAAACATGTAAATGAAACTGAGTACTTGAATAATTATTTGAATTTTTTTTATTTTCATTTATTTGTTATACTTCATGTGCTACATACACGATGGCATCATAAAAGTCGTTAAGTTTTTTAATAGTGTGAATTTTCAAAAAAAAAATATGTATTTGAATTGTTTTTTTAATAAAATACATTTATTTTGATACAAATTGCATTTAACAACAAAACGGTACCTATAGCATCGTCTACAAAGATTAATATTTCAATTTTGTGTCATCAGTGGCCCTATTCTGGTTTTCCCAGGGAATTGGGAATTGGGAATTTTTGACGTTTTTATAACAGTTGGGAATTATTTTTTCCAAAAGTGTATTCTGGCTATTGGGAAAAATATTTTGTTTGGAAAAAATAATTCCCAATTATAACAGTTTTGACGTTTATTTTTCCCTATTAAAATTGTTGGGAATTCATATTTCTTATGGTAAAATACTTATAATCATAATACTAGAGTATAAATTTAAATTTTTTTATTATTTCTTATAAGCAAAAACACCTATTTTTTCAAATTTGGTCTTATCTGCCCTAAAATATAAAAAAAATTAGCTCATTCATAAATACTCATAGAAAATAATTCCGACCCTAAAAAATTTTTTGTTTTTCAAAAGCGAAAACACCTATTTTTTTTTTAAATTTGTTATTCATCCATCAATATTTAAATCATATTCAAATTTTAACATAACGCACCATGAAAAAAACCATTAAAAAGGTACTCTAGTGGCGAACATTTAAAACTATTTGTTTCACAGAGGGGAAATAATTCCCAGCACGCCAGAATACACTTTTGGGAATTGGGGAATAAAATATTGGGAATTATTATAGTTGGGAATTGGGAAAAAATTTTTCCCAATTCCCAATTCCCAGGGAAAACCAGAATAGGGCCACAGATGAGTTACCGAAAAAGTTCGTTAAAATGGAAATTATCATCATGACTATGAAAACGATTCACCGCAGATGGATGTGAAGCATTTATGTATGGTTTTGTTCAACATATTAATTTATTATGTTGTCTAAGTTCTGTTTTAAGACATTTTCATGACCACATCTAAACGTCAAACCGATTTTTGTCTTCGTTTAAAAATTAGCGTTTCCTATAGCTAAGTTTAAATAATTTTTATTTCAATTCATATAAAATAAATCATAAATTCAATCAAATATTTTATAATTTAAATACCCATCACGACTTTGTCAACTTTCCATTTCAGTAGGATATGAAACATTTATATGTGATTTTGTCTCACACTTATTGTCTCAATAAATTCTGTTTTTATTGTTATGTGCACATGTATACGCCCGACAGAGTTTTTGGCCGAAAAAATAATAATTCTAATAATAAAGAACGAAAATAAGTTTTAAAATTCAATGTGTTAAGAGAGTGGATTTAAAAACTTATTTTGATTCTAAAACTTCTATGAAAAAATATTTTGCTCGATAACAAAAATTCTTCCGAGATTTTCCATTTTTATATAGAAATATTATTTATTTAACATCACAACATATTGGTTGAAAATAAAAGAAATGCGTGGTGCGCCAATCCAAAGATATCTACGAACGAACAATTGCATTGGTTTTCTAACAGAAATTCTTCAGCATTTTCGGCCGAAAAACTAAATTTCCAATACACTGAAAATTAAATTCAACAGTGGACATTCAAAACATACAACTTCCTCGACGTACCCTAAACCAAATCTCAGAATCACATTAGGTTTTGCCGAAGCTTTTAACATACCATTATATAGTCGCATTGATTCTATTACACAACGTATAAAAGCTACCGGTGAGGTCAAAGTACTATTAAACGAACTTAATTTGTAATAGATTAGAGCAGGCGCTCTATTTGTAGTGGGCTCAACAATGGTCACATCTACGAACAAACATTTGTATTGGTTTACAAACAGAAATTCCTACATAGCATTTTCGATCGAAAAACGAAATTTCCACTACACCGTAAATTGAATTCAACTGAATACCTGTAAAAACATATGATTTCCTCGACATAACCAATATCCTACAAGGAAGTAAATGATCGAATAAGTGATCTGAACGATTGTTGAAACACTAAAAAAAAATAAAAATAATAAATATGTAAGGGTATATAGTATACGTAAGGGTATATAGTAAGGGTATATAGTAAGGGTATAGTAAACAAGTATATAGTAATCTGATTCTTCCATGAATCAGTACTTATACAAATCAAAACTCCAACAAACTAAATCACAACAGCAGAATTATTTGTCGGTTATCCAATCCACAAGGAACTTCAACTAGCTTAATTTAATTTAGAATCGTTTGACACAGTGGACGATTCATCAATGTAGATAACCGTGGCGATCATTATCACGAATAATGATGTTTCCACAATTCTTAACTCAGTAGATAATAACATTTGAACATATCACCAATCACATTCACATATGACATCATTAACATATTATTTATGCACAGGCCGAAATTGGTACAATATTAATTATAATTAATTATAACATAAATGTTTTATTATATTATAAGAAATAATTTATTATTGTCTACGGACGGGTATAACCTATAAATATTTTGTTAACAATTTTTGACAGCAAAGAAAAAACAAAAAAACATTATTTTTTTGTTTTTTCTTGGCTGTACGAATTTTGTAGTAATAGTGTTGAAATGTAGGGCGATTTTCTTCTTTTTTCGTGACAACACAACTTATTCACGTGTTAGTAAATAAAGTGTATAAACTTTTTAAGCTCAATTCCGATGTGTGCGGCTTGTATATCTAGGAGCTTTGGTAATATACATAATACATTTAAATATATACTGAAGTGTGTACATATTTGCTTTTATAACATCTAAACTTTACAGATGTATATACAACACAGTACAAAGTTATATAAAAATAAAATGTAATTCGCCAATTACATTGAATATATATATATATATATATATATATATATATATATATATATATATATATATATATATATATATATATATATATATATATATATATATATATATATCTTTATATATATATATATATATATATATATATATATATATATATATATGTTATGTATATACTTGTTAAATTTAAAATATTTCTTTAAAATCCCTTCTACTGTATGCCTTGCTATATACATAAAAAAAATATGAAAAATCGTCTAAAGAAAAGGGAAGTATATAACGTTTATGTAGTTAGAATTTATATGAAGAGTGAATTATGGAATGGGCAAGTCCAACGAAAGAAAACGAAACACACGTCGCATGCGATCGACTCCAATGGAATATATTGGTGTGTGTGTGTGTGTGTGTGTATGTGTGTGTGTGTGTGTGTGTGTGTGTGTGTGTGTGTGTGTGTGTGTGTGTGTGTGTGTGTGTGTGTGTGTGTGTGTGTGTGTGTGTGTGTGTGTGTGTGTGTGTGTGTGTGTATGTGTGTGTGTGTGTGTGTGTGTGTGTGTGTGTGTGTGTGTGTGTGTGTGTGTGTGTGTGTGTGTGTGTGTGTGTGTGTGTGTGTGTGTGTGATATGAAAATGATGTATATAAGATACAAAGCCAAATCGTTATATATTATGATATATCAAAAAGAAACAACTCTAAACTGAATTTAATTTTAAAATATAATAATTTATAATATAATAAAATGAAATATAATAATAAAATATAATATAATAATGATACTCATCTGTGGTTTAAGCAAAGACATTCTTTATATAGTCTAAAATTGCAGATTTCGAAGCTACACAAAAATATCCACAAAAATTTACGCCTTGACCAGCTTTTTAATGAAAACGGATTTGGATTATTTTGGAAAAAAATGCTAGATAGGACTTATTTAGCTAAACACAACACGTCAGCTATTGGCCACAAGGCAGCAAAAGATTGTATAACGATTTTGTTTTTTGTTGTAATACTTCCGGCGATTATATTATGAAGCCATTGGTAATAAACAAAGCTTATAAACGTTCTACGAGATATGACTTAAAATAACCCAGAATTGCTCATATTGGTTTAATGTGAAATCTCACGGTTTTCAATTGCATGATTATGATTTTTGAACAAGTAATTGAATTCAAACAAGTAATTGTTTGTTCAAATCATTTTTGTAAAATAACTTGAAAACTTCACTATATATATGTATATTACATCTATTATGCTCATATACACACGGTTGATTAGATTCCCAATTTTCAACATTTATTATTTTATTTTCCAATTTAATTTATATATGTACGTATATGGTATACATATTTATGGGAATCTAAACAGCCATAAATATAATTTATCTGAAATTAAATCGGGAGTACAAGAATAATAGGTGAAAAATAATTCTGCATTCGACTAAAAATATATTTTAAAATATCGGATTGAGGGAGTGAGTAGATTAGGAAATACAATACTTACAGTATATATTGTAATAAATGTATATTTAAAGCCACCTTCATAAAATAAGCCCTCAATGTAAAAGAACATATCGAACCCATTTAACAATACTTTAAATAATCTGATGAAATTTATATGTACTCGTATGATTTTAGCTATGTTAAAAATTCCACCGACACAATTAAATATTTTTTTCCAAATATTTTTTTTCACCGGTTTTTACGGGCCATTATTGGCCCGTACCGTGTCAACAATCTGACTCCATCGGTTTCGATCACGAGCCAGCTCTTCAAACCGTTATAGACAGTTTGAAGATGCCAGATCGCTCTCTATGCCGTGGAGCCATCATCGCCGACAGCGACCTCTTCGCCTACCGAAACGCGGTTCTCCCTTAAAGGTTCGCTGTATCATTCGGTTCGGATCAGCATGCAGAACGTGACCGAGCCAGCGTACTCGCTGTCATTTTATTTCATGCACGACATCAGGAATTTGCATTAAATTCCTGATCTCGTGATTGAAAGGAACTCGGTATGTGCCATCGACGTCGCGTTTTGGGCCATATATCACACGCATGATTCTTCTCTCGAATGTTAGAAGCCATCTTTCGTACTCATCCGTCAAGGTCCAACTCTCACATCCGTACATGACAACGGGTCTGATCAACACTCTGTACAGTTTCAGCTAATCCGCATTTGCAAGATATTTTGATTTCAGCAGTGAACGTAGAGGATATAAAGCCCGATTGCCAGCGGCAAGCCGAAACTTGATATCCTCTTTCACAGTATTATCGTGAGTAATAAGAGATCCAAGATACTAGAATATCATCACTCCTTCAAACGTGTGGTTACCACTACTGAAATCAATTGCGTCTTGGACCCTAAAACCAGAGATCATATAGTTTGTTTTGGATTTATTGATTTTGAAACCAACGGACGCTGAAAACTGTTTCAGTGGATCAAGTATCTCTTTCACTCCGTTGCCATTTAATCCAATCACACAGATATCATCTGCATAAGCAAGAAGTTGGAATAGATGGTGCAATTCGGTGATTCCTTTAAAGAAATCACGCGAATTGTGCTCATTGCTGAGTTGTTGTACTCTTAAGACCTTAGCCTTTCACCATTCTCGCTTCTTCAGTCTACAAATTCGTTTAGCTGTCCTCCTAGCAAGAGCAGTTTTATTTTTTCTTGCGATTGTAAACCGAGTCTGCGCTTCATTATAGGATATATTTCGTTGCTCAACAGCAAGACGACACTTCATCAAACCAATCATTTTATGCTTAGTTTTCACTATACCGAGAATGTGCTGGACAGCATCGACAACCGAGGTTTTCAATACTTCCCAGACACTGTTCACATCATCGGGATTGATAATTGGATCGCATAATGCTATTGCTGACAAGATCTTGGTATTTTCGTTGCGTTTCTTCATTTATCAGACCTTCACAGGGGAATCGCGTTGTATATTCCCATGTCGTCCCTGACTTGTACGAAAATTTCCATCGTAGCTTTGCGACAACAATAAAATGATCACTGCCTACGAATTTTGTTGACGACCGATACGATATCACGTCTTGGACAACCCGAGCCCGCCCGTTTGAAATCAACAAATGGTCAATTTGGCTTCGGGATGTTTTACGTGGATGTGTCCATGTTTCTAAATGGATGTTTTTATGAGGAAAGAATGTACTTGCTACTTTGAGATCATGAGCGATCGCAAAGTACATCATTCTTTCCCCATTCTCGGTCACAGTTTCGTGTCGGGAGTACGGACCTATATTGTTACATAAGTCGGTTTGATTTCGAGTTTCTTGGAGAGCTACGAGTTCCAGCCGATACTCTTTCATGCATGTGATAAGGCCGTCCAACGCGCCAGGTTTTCTTAATGACGTGCCGATCTCTAATCTCGTGTCCGGGTACTTAAGCGGGGGTTCCTTTTTTGTTGTTTTGGCGGTATCCGATATTTTTATTTTTGTTGACATTTTTAAGATTTTTGACATTTTTAACATTCCAATATAATAAAAACTTTCAATCATGTGCATGCCTATGTACATGATATCCATACGATTGGATTAAGCAGTATTAGATAAAAACAAAATCTTGTTACTTTGGAATAGTATTCAATTTCTGTTCAATCAATGTGTCTATAGAACTTAGAATCTTGCCTGTAGATATCAAGACATAATTTAATCAAACAATAGATTTCAGTAGTAGTAACGACACGTTTGAGAACTTAAATATCTCGATTAAATTTATATTAATAGTAAAAGGGATATCAATCATAAATTGCCGGTAATTTGAACTAGCTGATAGGACATAAAATGATTATTTTTTCAGAAAGAATCAATGTGAATTAAGTAATTTGTTATTTTTTATAATTCAACTTTAACCGCCCAAGTGGCTCAGCGGTTAAAGCTGTGGCAGTTGGAGCGAGAGGTACCGGGTTCGAATCCCGATAGGAGCAGGATGCAAAAGGTATTTTTCACCATCTGATTAGGATCGGTGGTGTTAATGAACACATCTATGACCCCCTATTGGAGTGCCATGTCAGTTCTACAGTTCTATAGGCTGACATGGAACTATGCAATGCGCAGATGGTGTCACGAAAAGCGGTCCTATAGCCGTACGTCCTCGATTTGTTCATAAGGCGTCAAGTAGGACGTAAAAAGCGAATCGCGAAAGTTCTGGGAGAGCCTTGAGCCCCAAAACAGATTGCATAGTATAAAATAGAAAAAAAAACTTTAAAACGACGCATCACACAGTTTGATCGTTAAATGTTTACATTCACGTCGATAACATAGTTTTAGGAATCATATATCTTGGCAAGCATTGAATTAAAACATACGAAAAAGTTTATACAGTCCACAATGAAAATTATTAGTTAGTTGACTAGCTTGATAAACATATGTACGAGGGAAGTAAATTAATAAATAAATATTCTTCAAAATGGTGAATGTAAGTTTAAATCGTTGTAGTTAGTCCAGTTTAACAGAAGATGAATAATTTCAGTTTCAACCACCAACTACTCATCGATTGTTAGCCTCAATTTTGGCAACTCTATATTTCTTGAATGTGGGATATTACTTGGCTAAAGGTAAAAAAATATATAATTCATTTAACTAAACGATTTTCATTCGTATTTTATTATAGACACTATAGGCCGCGAAGCAAATGCTAGTGATAAATATGAATATTACATTGTTGAAATATATACACTCGTCCCAGCAGCAATTTTGGTCACAATTTTTGGTAACAAATTCACTCAAAAACTTATTTGTGTTTCACAGGCAGTATGGTTTCCACTTTTATTCTTTTGTTATTTAAACACATTCAAAAATTGGTCAATATATCCATTATTACTGGCCTGCCTTTTCAACATACTTCGAATTGCTATACTGTCATATGGAGCTGCTGAATATGACCAACAACACTCCGGTGAACTATATTTGTATTTTTTTTTATGTTATGGCATGTCGGGTTTAAGTCAACTTTCTGTTGAATACTTTAAATTTTACACTTCAATTACACATTTGTCAATCTTTCCAAAAGATCATCTACCCATAGCTATACTGCTTATGCTTTCTGTGATCACACAATTTATTTCATTTGGTACGTATCGATATAATATACAATAAAATGTATAAAATAAATTACAGATTTATCATTATTTTCAGGTTGTTTTTATTTCAATACATATTTTTATTCAGTTCCGGACAAAACAGACCAACAATTAGGTCCTGTTGTCCGCAGTATTTGGATGTTATTTAAAATATTAATATTGTCAATAATACCAATTAAGCTATTTTATGCGCAACACCAAGTATTACTACGATGGGATTTGCTACCACAACTGCACTTAATGACTATTTCATCGTTTGTGGTGGATAAAAATATTATAAGAATTTTTTATTTCACTTGCAGCTCATTATTTATCATAATTTTTTACTTCGGATTATATAACGAATTTAAACAATTTTTTGCTGTTCAACCGATTTATGTTATCATTATTGGATGTTTAATGTTGAGTTTAACTATCCCTACAACAGTTAAATTACAAAAGAACGTACCACAACAAGATCATGAAAATACATCATATTTCGTTCTGAATTCCATAAGCAGAACTGCATCGAATTCGTTTTATTCCTCATATACAGATAAAACTGCAGAAATCAACCCTTTTTCTTGCCATGTTTTCAAATACATACTGCCTCAGAAGGAAATAGAAGTCTCCATAATTCAATCAGAGGTAGTTAAAAACGGCACGTTAAGGCATGATTATATCACAGTTGCAGGCTCACGCATGGAATACGGGGGAGGCATGCAGGACTTTAAAAATTTACATGATTCAGATATAAATTATGATAGACTCTTTTTAAAGTATATCGTTGATTTTGGACCTATTGTGAGAAGTAAATTGGCAAACCCGCTTGTTTGTCTTATATGTTCAGCATTCACGAAAAATTATGAACAACATTTTATTTTGATGTATAAAATCAAACATATTTCACAGAACTCTCCTGATGGTGGTCCTCACTACAACTTTTTATGCTCATTTGCAGCGCATAGCATGGAAAACAACTGCAAAAGTGTAGTCCCAGGATTTTACAGACTTCGAGATCAAACTTCAGCACCAAATCATAAGGGGGCTTTGGTCTTTGAAAAAGGAGGAGCTTACATAATAGCAACTGTTCTGAATGAAAGATTGTGTTATGCGGGTATGGTTCCTTTGATGAATGGATCACGAAAATATTACATGTCATATTTAGTTTTGTTACCATCAGTTTTTATTATGGCAATTGCGGAATATTTAATTATTGCTTCGGGATTATATTACACATACACACAGAGTCCTCCAATGTTCAGAATCATTTCACTCGCATTTTGGATTAGTTGCTGTTCAATTGGACCATTCATGTATCATAGTTATGATGAAACTGGGAATGTAGAAAATGTATTTAACATTTTTATTGTTACTGCAATTATATTGCTAGTAATGAAATTGCTTATACTTAATTTTAATAAGGAGTGGCAGTCTGAAATAATTTTAGATACATCTTCTTAATATTAATCAATATTTAAAGATAATACAATGAAAAATATTGGTTAATGTTTGTTTCTTCGTTTGTTTAATAACTAATTATACAAATAATTATTTAAAAAAATTTTGAATATTTTTTTACACCCCGATTCCCTTAGTCGTGTTACTTAATTCGCCGCGACAGTTGTCGTGTCACTTTATCTTTATCACCCCGATTCCCTTAGTCGTGTCACTTAATTCCCCGCGACAGTTGTCGTGTCACTTCATCTATGAATTTGTATTCTGCTAGTCGATTAAAGTGACCTGATGCAACGAACGTCAATCGCTGAATTACACCCCGATTCAATTAGTCGTGTCACTTGCCACTTGTAGCGATAGACAAATATTGGTATTCCCTTAGTCGATTTGTTCGTCAATCATGAGTTGAAGCGACAAACTTTATATTCTAGTAGTCGTTTAAAAGATTTATTGTCACTTGTAACTTGTCGAGTGAAAATTTCAGTCGACATATTCAGTAGAAATTATTAGTATTCTCCGATTAATTCAGTGATTGACGTTCGTTGCATCAGATCACTTCAATCGACTAGCAGAATACAAATTTATTGATGAAGTGACACGACAACTGTCACGGCGAATGAGGTGACACAACTAAGGGAATTGGGGTGTTAATCAAGGAATCACCCCGATTTCCTTAGTCGTGTCACTTGTCACTTGTAGCGACAGACAAATATTGGTATTCTCTTATAATTAATAATAAAGAATATAATAAATATAATATAATAAATAATAAAGAATAAAACTTAAATCGAAATTTTTACGCCAATATCGGAGTAATTTATTTAAATTATATTTAATAATTATTATTATATTATCATTATTATTTGAACACCTTATTATTTTTAAAAATAATTTAAAACAAACTTTTTAACGAAAACTAATAATTATTAACCAAGTTTGACAAATGCAATCAGTTGTATATAAAATTCGCCAACTAAATAGCAATCGAATTTTTTTGGTGCATTCGAAAAAATCCGGCAACATTTTTTCTTTTTAGTTTCATAATAATTCTCTTATTTTAGTAGCATAAAGTGTCTACTATATAGGCAGGCCCATCTTACTCTGAGGGGAACTACATATTTCATATCTTTCCATGATTTATCAAGTTGTTTAGCTTCTACTATAGCATTGTTCTCTTCCATGCCTTCACTGGTACTCTTACTTTCCTTTTTCCTTGTGAGTTCCTATCCAATGATATCCTCCTTATATCACTTGGTGATTTCCTCATATATTGATGAATTTCTATATATATCTGATATGTTTTTCTATGCAATTCAATATTAGTAATGCTGTTAGGCCAGAAACATTTCAGTATTCATCGAAGAAACCTGTTTACGAACACCTGTAGTTTCTTTCTACCTTTGTATAGCCAGAGTATTCAAATTTATTTATATCAATTTGTACATTGTTGATGTGCATTGGTGTGATTATATTTGTGTTGAGTCTCACCGTCTTTGTTTTTCTGATGTTTATCTTGAAACCAACATCTGTTGTATTTTTGCTTCATGTTTTGTGTTTACTGAGCAGGGATATATGTCATTTGCATATCCCAGATCATTGAATTTGCCTATTAATCTCCATTGTATGTGAACTACTCATTCTTGTTTTATATTGTGTTCCTATTTATAATTTTAAATGGCCGTTCGAAATGTCATCACAAAATAATTCATATTAATACTATTAATAATAAATCATGTACTTACATATTTCAATTTAATAATATTTATTTTGCTTCCTTTCGATAACTAAATACACAACGAACATATAGTCGGTCATGATCGTATAAAAACTGTAGGAATTCGTAATGCACAGAAAGGGAAATTTTTCATCGTATCGTAGCACTCGAATTCGTATTAGAGATTATACGTTTTCGTATTCAAAAATTCTTATTACACGTATTCATACAATTATTGTACGAATTCGTATTCAGAAATAGGGGCCCAGATTTGTTGACGAAATTCTGGATCCAAATCAATGTAATTCGATAGGGGTGCATCGAATTTAACTGAGGAAATGCGAGGCATCAAAATCTGTGAGAATTATTTCGCTATGAGAATTATTGATTTTTAAAAATCAATTGATAAGTGGACAAGAAAAGATTATGACCGAGCACACAAGATTGATGAAACAAATAAAGAATAATAAGAGAATAAATAGTGATATCAAATAGTGGATACATTTGAGTTGTTAAATACAAAAGATAACACAGTCAAAATTGAAATAGAACACAAAATATACAGAAATGTAAATCTATAAAATTTTAATCAATGAAACAGCAATCAAAAATGGGAGATCAATAGTTAAACAAACTCGAACGGGGGATTAATGATCTAATCACTAATACAACAATAGGGTTGGTACATAGGTGACTTATCTCATCGAATTAGGTGCGAATTATCTCATTGACATGAGACGAGCTTAGTATAGTACCGATACAGGAAATGATCAAGAATAAATTTAGAAAAGAGCGATCCTATGATCCTCGATGAAGATAAGGAAAAACTTCAATGATGGAAATAACCAGACATTGATGGGAATATCAAAGGGTCTAGTAGCTAGACTCTAGAGTAATGAACAAGTCCCATGGAGCGGCAAGTGCAGTCTATTTACGACGCTCTGGCGTTCTACTATGGTTGTAATGTGAAAGAGCAGTAGGAATGGTATATCAATAATGTTAAATATAAATTCTACTGTTAAGATAAACTACAAACCGGGAGCACGGTATGAGCTAAACTGCATAACAATCATTTAGAAAATAGGCCGATTGGGGTCTCATGAATGGTCAAACATTGAACTATGTACATTCAACTAAGTTTCTCTAAGTTCCCGAAAAATAACCAGGTGATATCAACGAAAGTAGAATCTAGTTAAAAAGAACCCAACAAGAATAAAAAGGAGGTTAAGTCTTTCTGAAGATTCTGAATTGCTATTCCAAATACTGGGTTGCTATTTGCACAAAGCACTCTAGATAGTCATGTATAGCATTGTAATTCGCAAAATCGTGTTATTTTAAAAAAAACAATCTCATTTAATTTATAATGGCTTTGGCACAGTATATGGCTAAGCGCGTATAATTGATATATATTTCACCTCATTATAACAATAAAGCTCATAAATTCTAATGCAGTGTTGCAAAAACATGGGTATTCCCAACAATAATTATTTTCATTTCCTCGCATGGTATTTGAACAAATGTAAAACCAAAACTAAATATAGAAAATTTAGGATTACAGAAAAACATTTTATTTTCAAAACAAAAAACTTTTTATATTCTTTGTAAGGAAAGAATACCAAAATTAAATTAATACAACAAAGTCCATAAAAAGCTTAAATTTGTTTTTGTTTTTCTCATCTTTCTTTTTCTAAATTCAGTTTTCAAGCAGGGTATACCCTGAAACTTATCACTTTTAAAATTTTAAGGGTGATTAGTTTTCAATTCTCATATTTAATGAAAAAGTATTTTGACGATACAAATTGGGCTACCCTGTATAAATTCTCGCAGTACTGGGTTATTTATTGGTGATGAGTTTTCGTTGTTATTGACGATAAATAATAAAACTGCTAGCTAATTCATTAAAACTTTTTGTACAATTTTTTTCCATAACACCCGCCACCCGTACACCTTTACATATATCCCTATAGTCTGCGTAAATAATGTTTAACTGTATAGTTTTAGCTATTATTGTAGATATATTAATAATCTACAAAAATATTTTAATCTACAATACACCCAGTAATATTCAATATTTCTGTACCTACCTCACAAATATCAAGAATGGTCAAAACTATCTTCAACATTCATTTACAGTTCATTTGCAAATCATTCTTTATATTCGTATGCAAAAACTAAATTAGAGGTTCAATTTTATATACATTTTTATAAGTTAAAAACTTTTTTATTTGTTATAATGCTGATCATATTAATTTATAATTGAAAATTGTATTTAAATTTATAATTTAAACTTTTTTTATCAATCTGCTATATTTTTGTTTAATTTTATTCGAAATTATAAATAATACTTGTGGATCAATCAATCCGCAGGTTGTTATTTATGTTTGTGTTATTAATTTATTATAGTAAAATTGATTGCGAAAGCGGTTTCATGTCAAAACTATAGGCTGGCATTGCTCCATTTGGGTAGACTTATGAGTTCCTCAATATGACTTATGAGTTCCTTCGCTATTTTGTCGATGGTTAACATTATTGGTATTACATACTGATTGGATCATTCTTATGTGAGTCACAATAAACGAATAGCATACATTTTATGATGATGAATAAAAAAACAGAAGATATACTCTCGCTACTCAGATTCTTCAATGAACTTTGTTTTTCCTTTCAACTGTAAATCACTTACTTTCCAAAGAACAGTCTTTTTCGACCAATATCGTATCCAATTTGGCTTCGAAAAGGATTGCAAAGATACGTCTTTACTTCTTTAAGTGAAAAGAATGTTCAAGTTACTTTGAGATCATGAAGAATCACAAAGTACATCATCCTCCTCCTTTATCATCGTTTATAGTTTAGTGTGTATAATACTCGTAATATGGATCAAACTGATTATTTTCTGCTCTATACTATTAGGTATAGTCATCATTTAAGAGTCTAACATAGTGCATTTGTAAAATAGTTTTTATCCTGGAGTTGTGGCATTAATACATCAAACTAACACAATTTTACAGTTACATAAATAAGCTGATTAACATCCCCATTTCTAATTTGATAGGAGATTTTAAATTGCCAACAACTGACTACAGCATTAACGTAATATGTTATTCTTTGTATAGAAACATAAACGCACCGATATAAAAGATACATTAAAATCTTGTTTTTTAAGTATGATACAGTAAAGTTTGTGTCAACTCTACTGTTCAATTTTCCAAATAAAATAAATTCGCTCGATAGGGCCAATATTGAACACAGTTCAAAAGTGGATTGTGTTTCACATAGCTTTAATGTCATACACATTCAAAACTGGGTAATATTTGTCTAATTTTTATAAATTTCCCCCATCGCGAGCATGCAATAAATAACCAAAGAATGTTGTATTTCCCATGTGAAAAATTCTATGAAAAGCTCAATAATAACGCTAATTTTTTAAACAAAAAAAAACATCTCAAGAAAAAAGCTTATATCTAATCATTTATACTCTTCATGATCACACACATACACACACAAACACACACTTAAACATTAAGCGAACAAATGAAAATGGTTCAACTGCCATATCATACCAACATATAATAAAATTACTCAGGATAAATTACCACAGAAAGAAAATTCCTCCCGTAAACTATACGAAAAAAACATTTTTTTCTTAACCATTTCACTTTTTGAGGTTCCGAGAATAAAAAAAAATCATATCTGTTGGTCGAGAAATTTATTGTTGGCGCAACACCATAAAAGGAATAAAATATCCGATACACATGGATACGATGCGCTGCTGGCATACGAACGAATAAGAAGGAACCTATTTTTTGTTATTGAAAGCTTTTTTTATGAGCGGTTGTTTATTTAAATAAATGAAATATAAAAGCTTCGTCTGTATATCAAATAAAATTAAAGATTAAAACAAATTACGTTCAATTTTTTATTAGATTTATAAAGATACAATGAAAAAGAAGAAAGTTGGTTAAAGGTGCACGCGAAATGTAAACTTATATAAAGCTTTTTTTTGCCGTGAGTGAAAGGTCAAAAATGTGAAGTATTAAAATTAAAAGGAATTATAGATAGGTTTAATTTTTATGAGGTTTTTTCTCACCTTATAAAATTTAAACAAATTTCGAATAGTCGAACCTACTTTATATACAATGTTCATAGTCCATATCTAACCTTAAGCGAACTTTATATTAAAGTACATTTTTTTCTTAAACATAATCGTTCCAGGGATACAAGAAGGTAAAGAGTTCAATGATATAAATCTACCATTAAATGGATTTGGGCAACCACCATCCAGTCCGTTAACATTTTGGTACCGATTTAATAAATTTATTATACGATTGTGCAGTATACATCAGTTTAAAAACTTACAGGTAAGTTTTATGGATTTATTTTTACTTATTTAAATAAAATTTTAAAATTAAGTTAAAATTAAGATTGAAAATCGGTGTGTACAGCTTAAACCAAAATATAAATATAAAAAAATCTGAACTATCACCGACCATCTTAATTCTTTTATAACCACTTATGAAATCTTTTCTCTGTAACAATACTTCCAGTCAATTATATATTCACAATTGTGTATATATGGTGGTAGTAAGATAGAAAGATTAATGCAGGTTCAATCTTCATGCAATATAATTCAAATAATTCTGTTTATAAACGGATATGATTATTTATAAAAGACTAATTGAGACCCGTGTTTCGAGGTCCATCCGCCACATATAGAAATAATGTTCAAAAGCTTAACTAAAATAATGATAGTATATTACGACACTGTCTTTTATAAGAATAATCTATAGGTTACAATCAAAATAGAAACAAGTGCTGGTACTGTGAAAAGTTTTATTCTAAAGCAAAATAATATATACTTTGAAAATGAGAATAGTTCAAACTCTGCCAATCAAGCCATAACGTAACAGTCGATTTCTATACTCGCTACTCATCTTAAAATTACTCTGTAAAAAATAAAAATACTGTGGTTTTTTGAAAATGATTGGGAAAATATTTTAATTATTTATTTATTATAATTAAATAAAATTATCATATTCAATTAAATTTACAACAGTATTCGTTTGTGATAACCATCGACCTTTTTTGTGTAACATTACTAAAATAAAAAAGTCAATCAACACTAGTCTGTGATCGAAACACGCGTTATTTGGATCAAAAAACGATTTACTGAATATAATACTCTTTTGTTATCTTTAATACCTCGTAAATATGGTTCTTTACTAAAAAATAAGTACTGAAAATGACGAATGCATTCTTACACACGTTAAAAAATTCCACATTAACATTTTCAAACTTCCAAAATCTGTCTCATCGTTAAAATTTTTGAAAAACTTCAGGCTGTGCTCGGTTTGTGCTAATATTCTTGAATTTTGGTTAGTCAGTTGTTTGAAACAACTAGAACAGTTTTTTAAATAAATTCGATGGTCCTTTATTATAAACTGGAGCTAAATTTTATGATAAATTTAATTGCGTTGTCACTTAGAGATGCACAAACCACTTTAGTTGGTTCAGATTCGCTTTGTTTATCGTCCTGTTCGTTGTCGTCGAATTTATCTTCGGTGAGATCGAAATCTAAGCTGCAGCTAAATGATTCAAATTCATCTTATTCTTGTATGGTATTAGAATCAGACAGAATATCTTTGATCGTTTGAATTAAACCTATCATGCATTTATATATTCCGATTGTACGTTTCCAATTTCAAATGTCTAAGGTATATCATGTATTGTTCTAATTTAATATTATCCGTATTTTTACGCGTTGGACGGCCTTATCACATGCATGAAAGAGTATCGGCTGGAACTCGTAGCTCTCCAAGAAACTCGATGACCTAAAAGTGGAAACCATGTGTCCCAAGGCTATACGTTGCTACACAGTGGAGATGACCTCGGAAATCTTGGGGTTGGATTTCTCATTGGGCCACAGGTAAAAAAGGCTGTCTTGGACTTTCAAGCAGTCGATAATCGAATGTGTAAGCTTCGTTTGTACATAATATTAGCCAACCTATCAATTGTCTGTATACATGCGCCCACTGATGTAAGCCAATCCCAGGATAAAGACTCATTTTACAATAATCTGGATCTGATGGGTTCTATACCGGAGCACGATGTCAAATTGGTGATTGGTGACTTTAATGCTAGAGCTGGCAGAAATCAGACCGACTTATGTAACAATATAGGTCCGTACTCCCGACACGAAACTGCGACCGAGAATGAGGAAAGAATGATGTACTTTGCGATCGCACATGCGATCTCAAAGTGGTAGGCACATTCTTTCCTTAGAAAAACATCCATTTAGAAACATGGACACATCCACGTGAAACATCTCGAAGCCAAATTGACCATTTGTTGATTTCAAAAGGGTGGGCTCGGGTTGTCCAAGACGTGAGATCGTATCGGTCGTCAACAAAATTCGTAGGCAGTGACCATTTTATGGTTGCCGCAAAGCTACGATGGAAATTTTCGTACAAGTCAGGGAGGTCAGGGGAATATACAACGCGATTCTCCTGTGAAGGTCTGATAAATGAAGAAACGCAACGAAAATATCAAGATCTTGTCAGCAATAGCATTATGCAATCCAATTACCAATCTGATGATGTGAACATTGTCTGCACACTCGGTTTACAATCGCAAGGAAAAATAAAGCTGTTCTTGCTAGGAAGACAGCTAAACGAATTTGTAGACTGAAGAAGCGAGAACGGTGGAAGGCTAAGGTCTTAAGAGTACAACAACTCAGAAATGAGCACAATTCGCGTGGTTTCTTTAAAGGAATCACGGAATAGCACCATACATTAAGATCTCGGTCAATTACCATTCGGGACCAGGATGGAAACCTCTGTGTTAACGTCGATGCGGTAGTCGATTCATGGCGTGAACATTTTTCTGATTTACTTAATGTTTCACATGTATCACAAGCAGTGTTTGAATACCCTCAAATACAAACCCTATAGATGTTCATTGAGGATCCATCCTATGAGGTATTCACAATGGCCATACAGAAATTAAAGAAAAATTGTTCACCAGGAGTTGATTGCATTAATTCAGAGCTCTTGATATTCGGAGGGCTAACTTTGTGGAACTGTCTTTTCGACCTTATTCGACCTTATTTCGAAGAAGGGTGATCGCTTGAAATGCGAGAATTATCGCGCTATAGCTCTCCTTTGCACAGCATATAAGTTACTGTTAGTTATACATCCTTCGTAAAAGTGCAACACCTCAGGACAATATCTTATTCCGACAATCCAATCAACTTCTTGCTTATGCAGATGATATCTGTGTGATTGGATTAAATGGCAACGGAGTGAAAGAGATACTTGATCCAACAGTGTTCAACTTCCGTTGGTCTCAAAATCAACGAGTCCAAAATCAAATATCTAAATCTCTGGTTTTAGAGACCAAGACGCAATTGAGTTTAGTAGTGGTAACCACACGTTTGAAGGAGTGACGAGATTCAAGTATCTTGGATCTCCCATCACTCACGATAATAGTGTGGGCGAGGATATCAAGGTCCACCTTGCCGCTGGCAATCGGGCTTTGTATCCTCTACGTCCACTGCTGAAACCAAATTATCTTGCAAATGCGGATAAGCTGAAACTGTACAGAGTATTGATCAGACCCGTTGTCATGTATGGATGTGAAAGTTGGACCTTGACGGATGAGTACGAAAGATGGCTTCTAACATTCGAGAGAAGAATCATGCGTGTTTTTTATGGCCTAAAACGCGACGTCGATGGCACTTACCGAGTTCGTTTCAATCACGAGATCAGGAATTTGATGCGTGCTGGTACGAACCGAATGATACAGCGAACCTTTAAGGGAGAACCACCGTTCGGTAGGTGATAAGGTCACTGTCCGCGACGATGGCTCCACGGCGTAGAAAGTGATCTGGCATCTTCTGGTTGCTTGTAGCAATATGAAGAGCTGGCTCGTGATCGAAACCGATGGAGTCAGATTGTTGACACGGTACGGGCCAATAATGGCCTGTAAAAACCGCTAAAAAACAAAACAAAAAAAGAAGTTTCAGCACTCTATAATCTTTGAATCTTTGATGGTTTGCTGCATGTCAAAAGTTTCATTTATTTTACTTAAGAAATCAGCCGTATCATTTGCCGTTTTTGACGTATCTAGTGTAAATTAATTTTAGTTGCCACTAGCAGCACTGGAACTAAATATTTGTACCGCATATGAAACTTTCATCTTTTGATAATTATTGGGCTGAATGTGCATTAGTGTGAGTTTGGGAACCAATCTTATAAATGAACTGAAATCTATTTTGTATAGATGCCTAATGACGTTCCAAGATACTACTTTACTTGATTCGTCTTCGCCTATTTGCCTATTTCATAATTTATAAAATTATTACGGATTGATTTTATTAAATGCGGCACATCGTAAAAATAACTTATTTTATGATTTTGTAACATATGATAAGGCTACTCCGTAGTTACCCCTAAACATTTGTTAAGGAATTGATTCGTTTTTCCTTGGTCACACACCAATCCTTTAACAAACAGGCCAATTGAAAAAAACATTTAATGATGAAATCATTTAAAAGTTTTTTAAGTTCCTGTACTGTAATTGTAGTAGCAGTGACAGCGAATTCTATAACCTGCTTCCAATTGTCCCTTATAGATCGCAGCATAACTGTACACACTACTTTTCCTAAAATATATAAAAAGAAAACACAGCATAATCGTATATTGTTGAGATTCTGTTAAAAAAATTCAATTTGCAAAAATAGATTTTTTTTTCTCGCAACTGGGACAATTTCTTGTAGAGGAAACCATCTGTCAATTGATGCAAGTGGTGATGGTAGTCTAAATTGTAAATTATCTCGTAAGAATATATGAATTGCTGTTGATTTAAAGAAAATTTATTGTTTATAAGATCGCAATTCATATAACAAAACAAATAACAATCTCTTGACTTGTTCATCGAACATATTGAGTAAAACTAATTTTTGAATTAAATATTTATTGAAATACCACTACAAAAAAAACATATGCATAAGAAAAAAAAACAAAAATATAAAATGCGAATATAAGATTAGAGAAAGAGGATTTTTAACAAAAACAAACCGATTATTTTTATTTGTGTGCGTCTATACACATAGAAGAATAAATGTGGTTCATTTTGTTTACTGTAGATAGCGTATTAATAACACGTAAAAAAACTAAAAATTGAGATTGTTAAACTTAAAGGAAAGAACTTTATTATGATTCTCTATGCTTTAAGGTAGCAGTAACTCATGCTCTTCCAGTTGTTCGTTGGATTGGAAGATCAAATTGTGATATCCAAAAACTCGAGTTTAAAATCGAGAAAGGCTGTACATTTGCTTTTGTATTTAATTCCTGTTAGCGTCCAATTACTTTGTGCAAGCAATATTCTCACCGCATAATGCATATTGGTAGTTATCCGCTTTCTAGTCAGAATATACGATTAACCTTTCGACTTCTTTAATATATGGAAAAATCCAGGATTTTGTAATCTTTGAAGACGTCACTTAATAGGTTTTTGTTTAGGGAGATTTATAACTGAATACTCTCTGAACTTTGAATATATAGTTTACTCTCGAACATTTGAACTCATTCTTTCACCTCTGTCTACTCTTTTGGGAATTTTTAAAATACCGTTTTACACTAGATCCTTTAGCACTAGTTTGCAGCATGGTTGGATTTTTACTACGATCATGGACATATTCTAGTCTTTTCTACATTTTTTGTCATATCTTAAACTTTGTTTGAATTATTCAAAGCTACTTAAAACTTGTTTAAAACGTACCAAAGATATAATTAGAATAAATTATGCTACATTATCACATAATTCAACTTTGAGCGCACAATTCAATGCACTACTCACATTGTGTTATACAAACTGAAAAAACAAACTATTCAACAACATCAAGAGAGTATAGTTACTTTATTTCCTGTCGTTTCTTATATGTGTATCTGTTGGTACACAAAAGAATAACTTTTGCCATCATTAAAAAAGAAAATACATAATAGAATTTTCCCAGTGGAAATGAAAAAGAAACAGAAAAAGTTGGGAAATCTGTTTCTTTATTTTGTTCTGTGTATATATATATATATATATATATATATATATATATATATATATATATATATATATATATATATATATATATATATATATATATATATATATATATATATATATATGTGTGTACATATATTGCTGTAGTATAACCTAATAAAATTTGTATAAAATAAACTGAATATATATATATATATATATATATATATATATATATATATATATATATATATATATATATATATATATATATATATATATATATATATATATATATATATATATATTATTTATGGTAGTGCTAAACTATAAAAAATGTATATATGTACAGAGAAGAAAACTATTAAAATTGTTCCATTTGAGTCGCGGCAGCAGATCGACATAATATAACAACAAAATTGTTTAATTACACTCGATTTGAATTCAATTTACGTCTCGCCACTCACATATATCATTATCAGTCAGGTTGATCGATGACACGCGTGTTTTAACGTTGGCTATAGATTATGTGGTTATGTTGACCAACTACAAAAATCACATTAAAATGTGTTTTTATAAACTGGCGTAATTACACATCACGGCACATATGAGGAAGCTTAATTGGCTATTATTGTGTCTCGCAAATTATTATTATATTACTATTACGATATTTGGTTTTGTTGTCGCAAAATACGTGATTACAGGTGTTTGGTAAATTATTTCTTTGTTTTTATTAATAATAATTTGTTTTATTTTTTAATTTGGTTTCAGGTTGAAATGCTTTATCAACGATATTTTCTACGAATGAACCAAAGTAATACAGCGCATATAGTAAGTCTATTGTTGGGATTGGTTATAGCTTTGTCTGTTGTCCACATCCTATTTGCAACAGTTTTAAACAGTTCAATACTATATTTTAACACGGTGGTAATAATACAACATTCCGAGTCGACAACAACCCAGTTCAATTTTAGTGTGGTCGATCAAACACCAGAACCACCACCGCCTCCTCTACACATGATGCTGCATACGATAACGACAACGCGAATAGCATTAACAACACACTTGCCGAACGTGATGAAGTTTAAGAAAAAAATTCAAAAAGATCATGCAAACGATATAAACGAGAAATGGAAGACGCAATATGCGATGCGTGAAAATTTTTATGTAAATGACTTTGACGATTCAGAAGAGGCTGAGCTGCATCGCGAACCAATAAATCGGAATTTATATCAAAATGATGAACCGGTCGTTAACGAAGATGGCAATATTGATGATGAGGTGGCTATTGTTGATGAAACAAATTTAGAACCCGAAATTGCGATGTAAGTACTTATACTTAAAAAAGTGAGTGACACACCTCATATACACATATTTTATATTAAATTTTAAACATAAATGTTGATAAGCAATATAATGTACAATGGATCCAATGAATAAATATTAGCATAATCAAAATGATTAAATATCTTATAATATGATGTATATATACACTCATAAACTATGTTTATGTTCCTTGTCATATACATATATATAAATACACATTCATAAGGATTTGTTGCAGCTAAAAATCTGCATGATAATATGGTTTATTTATCATGTTCATCATATATTTTGTCATTAAATTACGAGAATTTTTCATCGGCAAGATTTTTGTTGTACTAGAATTTTCTAACTGGAAAAATTATACAATTTCCACTGTGCAAATATTGCGGGTTATTTGCTATTCGTTGAATAAACAAAACTGTAACACTTTATTGCTCTATTGTAGTCCAATTTTATTTTATATTTTGGGAAATTTGTACTTTACCAACAATATTTTGACCGTATTACAGTACAAATAAAACAAACAATGACATAAAGGGTAGACATGGCTCGATATAGAATAACTTGAAGCACGTTTGTTTCCGGTGCAATAGCAACAACTGTAAACTGAAATTTACCAAAAAAATTTACTAGATAACATAACGAATCAACAGTCTCAGCTATAAATGTCCACCTTTGTGATAACCACAAAAATTGGCTCTTTTTATAACATTATCACAAATAACTATTATACAGAAAAACAAACTACATATATGGAGAACTAATGTACATGTACTAGACTGAAATAAGGAGAAATAATTGTACCGTGGGTGAAACGGCTATATTTGAATTTTATTATCTCTTTTATTCCTTTAGCATTGATATAACGATAAATAAAATTCTATCAAATCTATGAAACTATGTTCAAAGACATACATTAGTTGATGGAAAAATTTTAATATTTCTTTTGGAGTTTTGCTTTGTTTACCATTTATTGAAGCGATGGTAATTGATTATGCGTCTGCGGTTAAAGCTGTGGCAGTTGAAGCGGGAGGTACCGGGTTCGAATCCCGATAGGGGCAGGATGCAAAAGGGACTTTTCACCATCTGATTACGATCGATGGTGTTAATGAACACATCTATGGCCCCCTGTTGGAGTGCAGAACTCATGGGCCGACCCATCTTCCATGTCAGTACTATAGGCTGATGGTTCTACGAAAATCGGACCTATAGCCGTACGTCCTCGATTTGGCCGTTAAGACGTAAAGCAGGACGTAAATAAGCGAACCGCGAAAGAGCTGGGAGAGCCTTGAGCCCCAAAAAAGATAGCATAGTATAAAATATAAAAAAAAACAAGCACTGGTTGCTGTTGTTGAAATTCTATTCAACTTTAATGTTGATGGTAAGCTGTGCCGAGTTAACTACTAAAAAAAATCTTTTCATAAATTGGAAAGTTTCGAGTTTAAGTTGGATATATCAGAAAAATTGCACTGAAACAATTACCTAAAATTCAGAGGCAACTGTAGTTCATTTCTCGGATGGAGGACTTTTCGGCAATTATTCTTGAGCGTTCTGAGCTCAGAATAAGTTTATTTACGTATTAAGATGAACGTCTATAATTCTAACTGGAAATCCAACTAGTTTCTATAGGATTCATATTATTTCCCTATCAGTTAAGTTAATTTGTGTTTTGTAATTTGTATGTTAATTTCAATTCATACCTTTACCTTATACATATTGTAGTGTAAACAAATACGCTATGGTTCCATACATCTCCACAATGATATGCAATACATGAATTGTAGTATATTGAGACACTCTATATAATAACACTTATACCTTTTCTGCTCGATGTATCAAATCATTCAAATAAATCGAAAATTACACCACATACTTGTTTTGTATATGTTTTACTTTCATTCAACATAATCGCAAGCATGATGTATACATATTGAGCATTGATAGTCATATCATACTTCAACATTAAGACGTGACAAAAATAATTCATAGAAATATCGCATACAGACAACCAATCGAAATCTAAGTACTTACATTTATGCACATATACATATCAACAAACCTAATCATATAATGTATACGATTTGGTGATGGTATTTGATTATTCAAAATTTAGATTTATGTCGCACCAGCACCACCCAACTCGCGTACTATATACTATTTGACAAGTTTTCTTTCATATTACCAAGAACATTAATTAGAAGATCTTTCACTCTTATACGAACGAAGACGTCTCTATGTTTTGTATATACATTTAGATGAGCGAGACTTAACAAGATAAGAAGATATTTTATTTCAATTTAAAGATAATAAATTTAATTGTTATCTTCGGATTGTGTCATTTGAATACTTATTTTTTGTATTTGAATATAGGGTTGTTGTTTTATGCGTGTGCTCTTGGTGTGGGGTTTTTATGACAACCAACAAATGGTTTTACCGTTTAAAAATGAAAAGGTATATACATATGTAGTTAAAATATATAAGTATGAGCTTTTATTATTACCAACAAGGTAAGGTGGATGGATAGATTTTTATATTTATTTCACTTAAATTTTCCAACAATTTTCTCCCCTAATATTTTATAATTTTTGTTGTTGTTACAAAATTTAATGTAATTATGTTGTGACATTAATTGGATTTCGTTGGTGTGCGCGTCGATGGGTGGTAAAAATTTTATTGTTTTAAATTTTACTGTAGCTGTGTTGAAGCACACGTTGGAGATTATTTTGTCATATATATTTATATATATATATATATATATATATATATATATATATATATATATATATATATATATATATACATATATATATATATATATATATATATATATATATATATAATATATATATATATATATATATATATATATATATATATAAATATATATAAAATAATCTATGGCACAGAGGCCGAAAACGGCCCTTACCGCGTTTCAACTGAGACCTTACGAACCAGTGCTAACGAATGGTGCACAATGTAGGTGGTCAGCCCAACGAATGTTTTTACACACAAACGCGTTTTTATGTCATCCGGTTGCAAGTTAATTTGGTCAACGGCGGGAATCGAACCCGAGACCACCGCGTGATGGGAAACTCTCTTAACCATTAAGGTACACCCGGCGACATCCGGGATATATATATATATATATATATATATACTATCCTATTCAAAATTATTTGTGCAAGCTAAATTTTCACGGTATCGTCGTACAAACTGTTTTAAAATAGATATAAATAATAATCTTTTTGAAACTAATAATTTTTATTTAGTTAGTTTAATTATTTTCCTTTATAATTCAATAAAAAAAAATTTAAAATTTTAATTTTACGACAAAATATGATTGATTTAATTTTATACAAAATTATTTGTGCACACAAATTTGTATTCATAATTATTTGTGCACATTAAAAAACCTGTTTTATCATGATTTTCAAATCAGTTATTTGAATTTTTATTTTTTCCAAATTTGATCTAGTTTGTAATTAGTTAATTATTAAAAAAATTCTGGTTAGTTCTTTATTAAAAATGCCTAAAAAATCTGAATTTAGTGTTGAAGTCAGAGCAGCAATGGTAGCTGATTATGAAAATGGAATTCCGACTACTGAGTTATCAAAAAAGTATGGTTGCCATAGAAATTCCATTTTGTATCAAATACAAAAGAAAAAGATCCATGGAACAATCAGAAATATTAATGGAAGAGGTCGAAATCGAGCAACATCTGCTAGTGAAGACCGTAAAATTTTAAGACATGTGAAAATCATTCCAACAACGACGCAAAACAGTATTAAAAATTCTATAAACTCTTCGAGAAATAGACCCATTAGCCAACCAACAATACACAGAAGATTAAGGGAGGCGAATATTAAAAAATACACCACTCAAAAAAAACCGTTCATATCAAAGGCTAATAAATTAAAAAGATTAAAATTTGCGAGGGAACATATCAACAAACCGTTGGAGTTTTGGAGGAACATTTTATGGACGGACGAATCTATTTTCTCTCTTGATGGGACCTGGGGAAGACAATTCTTTTATTCGAAACCTTCAGAGAAGTTGAAACGTGCAGTCGTCGCACCAACGCGCCATTCTGGTGGAGGACACTTAATGATTTGGGGATGCATATCATATAACAGTGTTGGTCCGATTACTTGGTTAAGAGGGAAACTGGTTCAAAGTCGCTATTTGGAGCTTCTTAATGACGTGGCATTAGTGGCTGGATGTAAACTAATTGGAGAAAATTTTATGCTGCAACAGGATAATGCTCCTATCCATAAAGCAAAGATGATACTAAAATTTTTAAAAGATTTAGACCAATCTTTATTAGAATGGCCGCCTCAGAGCCCGGATCTTAATGTGATTGAGAATGTATGGGCGTATATAAAAAAGAAAATTCCTTGTGATGTTGGAAGGACTGAAGAAGCCACTTGGAACGCCATAATAAATGCGTGGAGCACCATGCCAACAGATTTTTTGAAAAATTTAATTGATTCTATGCCCAGACGCCTCGCAGAAGTTATGAAGTCAAAAGGAGGTAATACGTCTTATTAATTTATTGCTTACTGTATTTTTGTTTGTTGTGAATTAAAATAAAACTGATTCAATTATTATAAATAATTTTTATTTAAT